>CM075822.1:25992520-26125020 GCA_037975025.1 Excoecaria agallocha
TAAGAAATCGATTATCAATTCTTGTATAGGCTTACCAAAAAAAGGTGTATTGAGAGCAACATGCCATATGTGATGGTATTAAGAAGTGGATGAAGTGTACATCATCCATGGCTTCAACAACCAATTTATGGGATACCTTTTCAGATGTTGAAAATGATCAAAGATTCAATCCTTAAGATGAGCAAAATTTGTGAAATTTAGAGTTCTAGGATAGTTGACAAAAGTATCAATTTTAGTAAGCATTTTTATTTTTGGATTTATGTTTCCTTTTATCTAATGGACATAAGTGTCATAGCATTAAATTGCTGGATTTTATATATTGGTTGAATAAATGTATTTATTTGGATAATATTATGGCTTTTAACTTTATAATGAATATGTTTATTTAATAGTTATTTGCCTTCCAATATTTTATGAGTAGAATCATTGCATCATTATTAAGTTAAGACTTAATAAATTAAACCAATAAAAATTTCCTCTTGAGTTTGAGAACTTAAAATCCAATAATTTAGATTTACTATACATGAGATTTTAACTTGTAAAGTTAGATATTAGGACTGAGAGGCTAATTGAATACTATAAGTAGACTTTTCGAATTTAAGCGTAACAGAAAACTTTGCTAATTTATTATTTCAAATGTATAGTAAATAGCATGTATTGCCTAATCTCCTTTAATAATGTACAATTTTATTCCATTAGAGATCAAAGGATCCAAAATGGTTGCTGCTTCCAAATCAATTGTTGCCGAACTAAATAAATATATGAAACTAAATGGTGATAATTATGAAATTTGGAGTATGAAAATCTATTATACGCTTAAAAAGCAAGAGGTTCTAGAATCCTTGAGTTTGATTATGGCTAAACCTAAGGATGGCACATTACCCAACATAGGCAGGATCAAGATGCTTATATAGCATGGAAAAAGAAAAATTCTAGTGTTCATATCATCTTGATAAGTGCGATGGATGATCACATCACTAGGCAATTCTATAAGTATTTGAATGCAAAAGACTTTTGGATTGCTTTGTAGGAGAAATTCGAAGGTGTGTCTCTAACTAAGCTCTAATCATTGACGACCAAATTTGATACTTATCACAGGAAGTCTGATTGTAGCATGAAAAAACATATAAGAGAGATGGAAAACATGATTTCTAAGCTTAGTGAGGTTGGTCATAAGCTGACTGATAAGCAATAGGTCCAAGCTATCATCCATTCTTTACCCAAGAGTTGGGAACATATGAAAATGCAATTGACTCACACGGATAGCATAAAGATATTTAGGAAGTCGCTCATCATCTAGAACTTGAGGAAGACCATTTGGCAATGATTAATATCAATTTCAAAGTGCATATGGCACAATCATATTCTTATGGAACAAGTTTTAACCCAAATAGGAGAAAAGGGTTCAGAAATTAGGGTAAAGACAAGGCTAAGAAGCAAAAAGTGAATCAAAATACTAAGAGGTCCAAAGGCAAGAAGAAAGTGAACATTTTTGGAGTGAAGTTCTTCAATTGCCAATAGAAAGGATATTATGCAAGAGATTATACTATGCATAAATAGGTACACTATTTTGACTTGAGAGTTAGTGAAACTTGTGTGTCTCGTTCTATATTCCTAACTAATTTTCATCCTTTGTGGGTGATAGATTCAAGAGCAATGAACAATGTGACAAAGGATCGAGAAGCCTTTATCGAATTCTGATGAATCCCAAATGGAGCTAAGTGGATTTATGTGGAAAATAACTATAGAGAGGTAGTTTAAGGGATTGGCACATGCATATTAGTTTTTCATGAAGGCCATACCCTATTCCTGCATGAAGTACTTTATACCTTGAATATTCATAAGAATTTAGTTTCTATTTTAGCTTTTATGAGACTTGGTTTTGATTTGCATTTTAAGAATGATAGTATGCATTTATGTTTTGATAATATTTAGGGTTAATTACAAAAAATGCCCGAACTATAGGGTACTATTCAATGTTTGTACTAAACTTAATTTCATTACAATTCGAGTACTAAACTTTCAAACGCTTTTCAATATTGGAAGTACGTCAATATTTCTGTTAGTTTAAACGGAAGCAGCTAATGTGGACGACTAGGTGGACTTAACAAAGGAAATTTTCGTTGCTAATCCACAGTAAAAAATAATTAAGCTGCCACATCATGTTTGTGTTTCCCAGCAAATTAGCGACGAAAATTTCCATTGCTATTCCATCGCTAAAATATTTAATTTTTTATAATTTAATTAATTAAATTTATAATTAATTTATAATTATAATTTATAAATAAATTAAACTATTTAATATTATCTTTATTTATATTTTCTTAAAAAATTAATTATAAAGATGATGAAAAATAAAAAAAATATTTAAATTACTATTAACCAATTTTTATAAGTTTTAAAATGTTGGTAATATAACCTAATTAAATTAGATTTTATAATTTTATCATGATTAAAAACTAAAAAGTACCATTAACTGTTAGGTTACTCTCAACCAAATTGTTAACCAGAGGGAAGGAAAATTCTAAATAACATAACTATAAATAATAGAAAAATATTAATCGAAATAGGATTTTCCTTTTAAACCAATGTTGTTATTTTCTTTCATTGCTAAATTGTAAATAATAATAAAATTTCTTAATTATGTGGGATGAATATATTTATCAAGCTATACAATAAAAAAAAAGATGAATGAATAATCATTGTTGGCATTATTTATTTATTGTGTGAAAGTTATACTTTGCCACTCTTAACTTTTTCTATTGTGGCTAAAAGATATCATTAATTTTTTTGGTTGTTTTTATCTTAAATTTTTCAAAATAGAGATATTTATCCAATGATCTTTTAAATATGTAATTTATCTCTTGCATGATCCTCTTAATGGAGTTTTTTTTTTTGGATTTAACGTGGTTTAGTCGGAATAGATAGTAGGTAGTTTCATGAATTTTTCTATCTTTTTATGTACCAAAAAAATATCAATAAAATTTTATTTTATTTTTGTTTTATGCCATTAATTTTTAAAATAGAGAAATTTTATTAGTTTAAATATTTTTTTCTATTTTTCATCATCTTTATAATTATTTTTTTAAGAAAATATAAATTAAGATAATATTAAATAATTTAATTTATTTATAAATTTAATTAATTAAATTATAAAAAATTAAATATTTTTAGTGATGGAATAGCAACGAAAATTTTCATCGCTAATTTGCTGGGAAACACAAACTTGATGTGGCAGCTTAATTATTTTTTACAATGGAATAGTGACGAAAATTTCCATCGCTAAGTCCACATCCACATCGGTTGCTTCTGTTTAAATTAACAGAAATATTGATGAAGTTTCAACATTGAAAAGTGTTTGAAAGTTTAGTGTCCGAATTGTAACGAAATGAAGTTTAGTATAAACATTGAAAAGTAACTTATAGTTGGGGCCTTTTTTTTGTATCTAACCCTAATGTTTATTATGGTTCTAATTTTATTTAGAACGATTTTATTATTATGGATATTGATCTTAATTACGTGAATAATACTAGTTTTTCTTTGATCTCTTCTTCTGCTTCACATAGTTATAAAAATAATGTGAAATTGTGGATGCTAGGTTAAATCATATTGGGTAAGACCAAATGAGTCGGTTAGCCAAAGTAGGTTTGTTAGGTGACTTAAATGAAATTTATTTACTTACTTGCAAACATTACCTAAAAGGAAAATCAGTTAGAAAACCGTTCAAAAAATGAACTTAGGCCAAATTTCCATTGCAATTAATCCATTATGATGTTTGTGGTTTAATGATTATGAGGGTAAGGCATGGAGCCTACTATTTCATCACATTTGTAGATGACTATATTAGGTATGATCATGTCTACTTGATTCTGACAAATTAGAAGCATTGAGTTGCTTCAAAACTTATGTGAACTTAGTCAAAAATCAAATGGATAGGAAAATAAAAGCTTTAAGAACTGACCAAGGTCAAAATATCTTTCCGATGAATTCAAAGTTGTATGTGATAAAAAGGGAATTAAGCATTAGTTGTTTATTCTTAGAACTCTACGATAAAATGGTGTTATGAAAAGGAGAAATAGAACTTTTTTTTGATATGGTAAGATCTATGATGGTCGAGGCAAATTTGCCAATCTTCTATTGGGGAGATTTTTTATTGACTGCCACATATGTTCAAAAGTGTGTGCCCTCTAAATCTATCACATGCACTCCTTATAAGTTATGGACTAGTCGACTGTAACACCCTAAAATTTTCATCTGACATGCATGGTACATTCTAAAGCATAAAAAATAACTCTAGGACAGTTTTTGGTGTGACTACAGTAGAATAGTACAATAAAATTAAAAAGTGCATAAGTGTTAAACGTGCGCAGTCCACGGAAGTACTAGGATGGGTAACTTAGTGAAAAGTTTTACATCTTATCTATTCTTTTAACATTAAAATTGGTAACAAAATCACGCTTCTTTATCTTTAGGAATATGAATGGCTACTAACAAAATTATTCCAAACCAAAGATTTAAGATCGAAGGCTCAATGAGGCATTTTTGGTTTCCCTACAAGATGAAGAAGAGCCTAAAAATATATAAAAGGCTTTTTCGTGCCCAGTTAAGGAAAAATTGATTAAAGCAATGGAAGGAGAAATGGTATCTATGAGATCAAACCATATTTGAAAATTGTTTGATCTACTGTTGGGACGTAAACCAATTAGAAATAAGTGAATTCTAAAGGTAAAGAAAAAAGCCGATTGAAGTATAAAAAGATATAAGGCTTGACTAGTTGCTAAGGGGTCTACACAATAATGAGAGATTGACTATGAGAAGACTTTCTCACCTATTGTAAGATTAATATCTATAAGGTTAATTCAAGCAGTAATGGGTAGTTTAGACCTAGAGCTACATCAAATGGATATGAAAACTACTTTCCTCAATCGAGGAATAGATAAAGAAATCTACATGGAACAACCTAAAGGTTTCATTGAAAAAGGTAGCGAACATAAGGTTTATCGATTGAAAAGATCAATCTATGGCCTTAAACAGTTTTCAAGATAATGGTATTTGAGATATTATGAAACAACCATGTCAAATAGGTTCAACATGATTGGTGAAGACTATTATGTTTATTACAAAAGCTTTAAAAAAAATTATCATTTTGACACTGTATGTAGAAGACATACTGATAGTTGGAAATGACAAAGGATACATAAATGAAATCAAAGATGTCATGTCATCGTGCCATGTGGATATGGTCACGGGGCATTGATCGTACCTAATAACCAATCAAAATGAAAGTGATTTTTTTGGCTAGGTATGACTATTATTAGTATTTTTCAACTAGGCATTTACTTAAAATCGGTCAAAGTGATTTTTTTGTATGCAAGTGGTCTTCAATTATTATTATGAAAAAAAATTTTCTTTTATTACTTTTTGCATAATTTGACATAAGTTCCGTGACTATTAGTGAAATCAATCCTGATGTGGCAAAACGTGCAAGTAAATACATGACACATTATGACACAAGTAAATTTTTTCAATTTGAAAATATGAACAATAATATTTCACTACTTGAAATATTATCAGGAAATTTGCTAATTTTCTAAAAAGTTAGGTAAAATTGTTAATTTTGTTAAATATTAGACAAAATTGCACCTTAAACCATAAATTAATAATAAAAAAAGGTCAACAATTATTTGTTATTTTTCAATATTCTAAGCTTGTGGAAATTTTCAATTAAAACTCTTACGCGTAGGGTCCATAATATACAAAGGGTAGTTGAGCGACAAACCATATAAAATCCAACACTTTGGACCCAAATTCTCCATTATATTCCAACAAACCAAAAACTTTGATTCTCGTCTTCTCCATCTTGCTGTGAAAAACAAAACAAAAAATAATAAAAATCCCCAAATGGGTTCGGCAGGAGAAACTCAGATGACACCAACTGAAGTATCAGATGATGAAGCAAATCTGTTCGCAATGCAATTAGCGAGTGCTTCAGTTCTGCCAATGGTTTTAAAATCAGCCATTGAACTTGACCTACTTGAAATAATGGCTAAAGCCGGTGAAAATGTATTTCTTTCACCATCTGAGATTGCTTCTCGGCTACCCACCTCCAACCCGGATGCTCCGATTATGTTGGATCGGATCCTCAGGCTTCTTGCTAGTTATTCAGTTGTTAGTTGCTCTTTGAGAAGTCTTTCCGGCGGCAAAGTCCAAAGGGTTTATGGTGTTGCTCCTGTTTGCAAATTCTTGACCAAGAATGAAGATGGTGTCTCTATTGCGCCTCTTTGCCTCATGAATCAGGATAAGGTTCTCATGGAAAGCTGGTATGTATTTTTCAAATTTATTTTTGTTCTAACTCTCTTACTATTTCTTTATTTGCACAAATTGTCTACACTTCAATTTTAAGCCTCAAATCGGGTTCCTAAATTCATATTTACTCACAATTTTAAAGTTGGAAAAAATTCTTTAGGCTTAGCATGCATATATAAATGAATTTCACCAATAGTTTGATTCATAAAATTATCCAATATCCAATCTAAGTAAAATATTTTTAATAAATTCATTAAAATTTTAAATAATTTTTTTTTTCATTAAACACTTGTTTAGATCGAATTTATATATATTTTTACAGTTCAATTTAAGCATAATTTATCAACTAAAATAAATTAAAATTGAACCATTCTATTATTATATTAATAAGTAAAAAAACTCATGAATTGAATATAGGAAAGAAGTTTTCCATAAATTAACCCTTGAGCTTATGATTGCGATATTTTTTTTGTCAAGTTTAATTATTAATTCTCTTTATAAGAACCAGTGAGGATTTATTGAAGATAAAATGCTAATTTGACTAGTATTTGTTTTTGCAATTCGTCATCACTAGTAGTTGTAGAGCACTTTTTTATTCAATAAAGTTTTTAAATTTCTCCCTCATAATTTTTGGATCCTAATCTCACGCAATACGTTGCGTGCGAAGCAATATAAAGTTTAAATTTGATGGTCTTTAAGATTAGAAATATAAAAAGTCAATTTGGCCAATCTTTTTATTTTATTATTCACCATAAAAATATATAAAAATATTATTTTTTATTCCATAGTTTATGTCGATTAACATAAAGCGCATTTGATATATTAAATATGTAGTTAAACTCATAAAGGCAAATATTTCGAAGACATCGAACGGCGAACATTTTAATTGAGGTATTCAGCATCGAATAACCAAGAGGTGTTCTGTTTTTTACTGTTTAAGTTTTAGCAATCTGCGCAAGTAATTTGGCGTTGGAACCTTGGAATAGTAATGCGCAAGTCCCACAAATTCAATATGTTATCATTGGGTAAAATACAAGGTAATGATATCCATGATTGGCCACCACCACTTAACCTAACCTACCACTACATTGATCCCACTACGCATTGGTGGGTGGGGTCCAAATAATGTGATAATGTTAATTAATTGTACTGTGTTTAAGAAACTGATAACAGCCCGACCAAATAAAATCTAAAATACTCTGTTTGTCAAAAAGAAAAAAACAAAAATTAATATTGAGAATTAATTTTTGCATTAACAATAAAAAAAAATTAGTTGCATCTATTGGCGCGTCATGTTATTGTTGGTTTGTTTTTTCTTTCTTTTTTGCTTTAAGTATGGGATGAAAAAAAATTGAAAATATATTTAATTATAAAATTAATTTGAAATCGAATTAATTTTTACAGTTAATCGATCCGATGGATTCGATCACCATTTTTAATTTTTATATTTTTTATTAATAATTATGATTTAAATTTTTAAATATTGGTTAATCATTAATTTACTGTTAATTGATTTATATATATATATATATATTCAATTTTTTCTTATTTTTAAAATTTACATAAAATAATATTTTAAATATATTTTTATTTTTATACCTTAATTTTTTGATATTTTTTATAAAATTTATAAAATATTTTAAATAAATTTATATTATATTATTTTTTTAATTATATAATAATATTTATATATAGTATTCGATTAACTTTTTATATATGTTATTTTTTATCATATATTAGTATTCATATTTTACTTAATAGTATTTAATTATATTTTCTTACATTTTGAAGTTTATATTATAATATTTAATATTATTCAAAATTTTGTTTGATTTAGAATCAAATATATTAATGTTCAATAAATATCAAATTTATTGTTCAATAAATATCAAATCTATTTTATAATATTAACTATTAATTTATAGAATATTAATTTTGACTATTAAATTATATTTATTTCATAATTTTTATATTAAATTATTTTATACAATTGAAATGTAATTAAATTTTGTCTAATTTTTTATATAGTTTTATGTTATAAATTTTAATAGTTAATCGAAAAATATTAGTTAACCAAACTAAAAAGTTAAAATTGATGAAATGATTAATTGAATATAACCGACTAGTTAATGTTTAGCAATTTTAAAAATTTGAGATTAATGGATTACTTAATTTTTTTGTTTGTTAACCGATTAATCGGTTCATACTTATCCCTATTTTATACTAGAATTATTTTCATTGAACTTCCATGGTCAAGTATATCATAATAACAATTTAATTATAAAAAAATTAACTTAACTTTTCAAATAT
Organism: Excoecaria agallocha; assembly: GCA_037975025.1. NCBI lineage: Eukaryota > Viridiplantae > Streptophyta > Magnoliopsida > Malpighiales > Euphorbiaceae > Excoecaria > Excoecaria agallocha. Next base: position 26,001,137 of record CM075822.1, read on the forward strand.
TTCCATTAAATTTATTTTAACTGAAAATTCATAAATTTAACACCGGAATATTAATATAGAAAGCTATATTAGTTTAAAACATCCATCACATGGCACTTTTTGGACGATTTTAAATTGGTATAGTTTATCATATCAACATTCTAATATAAAATTTATATTTTTTTTAGCAAAATGTTTTTAGTGATAATATTTAAAAGTTTATGTATTTTTGTAAAATAAAAATAGAAGCATGTGCGCTCTAGCATTTAACTCATATGAGAAACTAGAAAAGTCTTACTTACATTTTTCTTTCGTACCCTTTTTTTTGTTTTTTTTTTCCTTTTGACATGTGTAATAGTCAATATCTACTGCATACGGTACGTACAACATAAATTAAGTCTTGTAATTGGTTGCTGACATGCGTGGTAAATGCAGGTATCATTTAAAAGATGCAGTACTTGAAGGAGGGATTCCATTTAACAAGGCTCATGGAATGACATCATTTGATTATCATGGTAAAGATCCAAGATTTAACAAGGTCTTCAATAGAGGAATGTCTGATCACTCCACAATTACTATGAAGAAAATTCTTGAAATCTACAGAGGATTTGAGGGCCTTAACTCTGTTGTGGATGTTGGTGGTGGAACTGGAGCTGTACTTAACATGATCGTCTCTAAGTACCCCTCAATTAAGGGCATTAACTTTGATTTACCCCATGTTATTGAGGATGCCCCTGCCTCCCCCGGTAACTCTCCGCCCCCTTCTCTACTTTTTATTAATGCATACAACATATATTGGATAATTTACACAATAAGTCTCAATTTTATGGTTTCTAATATTAAAATTATTGAATTTGAATTTGGGACAATAAATATAAGGATATATTTGTCCTTTTAATTCGAATTTGTGTTCGACAAATCTATAAAAGGATAAAATGATCAATACAAAATATTTTTTACTATCAATAATAACTTTAGAAATCATAATTAATATAAGGAATAACTGAGAATGTAAATGCCATCTATCTCATCTCCGAAGAATAAATAATTGATAAAAAAATAAGAAAAGAATTAGTTTTGCTTATTTTTAATGTGGATGTGGATGTTGGGTGTAGGAGTTGAGCATGTTGGTGGAGACATGTTTGTGAGGGTTCCTAAAGGAGAAGCCATTTTCATGAAGGTTAGTTTTCTATTTTCAACTACCATCTTACCTAACCTATATAAGGAAATCATTTTCTGGTGGAGACTTGCTTGTCATGCTGTTAAGTTGAATATTCCTAAATTTGAAAGAAAAAATAATAGTGGAAAAGTAGTTGGTGTTATCTTTAGATCTAATTATAATAAATTGATAAATAAAGTACCAATATTCATTTAACTTTCATTTTTCTTTCTTTGAGTTCTAATGTGAACTTAATATCAAACAGAAGTAATACTTTAGAAATCAATATAACATGATAAAAATTTAATAATTTGACAAAAGAAACAAATAAAATATCCCTTTTGTATATGTATGTGCATATATATATATATATATATATATATGTATGTATGTATGTATGTATGTATGTATGTATGTATGTATGTATGTATGTATGTATGTATGTATGTATATGTATGTAAGTAATGCATATACATATGTATACATACATGTGTATGTATGTGCACACACACACACACACACACACACACATATATATATATGTATGTATGTATGTATGTGTATGTAAGTAATGCATATAAATAAGTATAAATACATGTGTATGTATGTGCACACACACACACACACACATATATATATATATATATATATGCATGTATGCACATACATACACATACATATACATGTACATATATATACATACATATATATGTACATACATACAGACATATAAACAAAAAATAAATACTCCAGTTTTTTATTTGTTGATAAATGAATGCATTTTCTAAATTTTTTATAAAAAATAAATACTCTAATTTTCTAAGGAAATAAAAAATAGAAAATAAAAAATTATTTTCTGGAAGTAAATACATCATATTTTTTTAATAGACACTTGACATGTGTACGATGTGATATACAAAAGGGATAAATTTATGAGTAATATTGTACAAAATAAAAAATTAGAAGTCTCTCAAAAAATTTTAAACCATTAAAAATAAAATATTAAAAATAAATTTATATTTTAGACTCTTTATTTTCTGAATATGATAAATGCATTAAAAAAAAGAAAAAGGGAGAAAAATAAATCAATGCATTTGATCATGATTTGAACCAATAAAAAATTTTTATGAGTATGCTTGGGTTGGAATAAATTAACTTTATAAATTTTTATGGAATTCATTTGTAATTCCTATTTTTTACACTGGGAATGCAAAAAAAAAAATTATAGAAATTAAAGTTCATGTATTTCATTATATTTTTGCCAAATTTCACCAAAATAGGTAAATTTTGTAATTGAATTTCATATTTTTAAGGAAACAAAATTTAAAGACTATGATACACTTATTATAGTATATATATGTTCTATGTTTTCAACATTTTTTTTTCTCACTTCTTTTTCAAATTCTCAACCGAAGATCAGTATTCCTTTTTTTTTAAAAGTAAATTAAATATTTTTGTATAATATTAAAAAAGCCTAGTTTAATGATTTGTTTTTCTTTTTATTTTTTTTCAAATAGTTTAATGAATTGACTTATATGAATTGACTTATTTGATTAATTATATATCCATTAAATTCCCTTTAAATTATTAAACTTGTATTGGTAAAGTGGAAAAAGATGGAATCATAAATTAGAATAGTTAATTTGTGTTTTATTTGATACAATTTTTATAGATAAAATATTATATCATTGAATTGATATTGATGATATTTTAATAAATAAAATAGAAATGAATTCTTTTATGAATTTATTCCTAACATAAAAATAAGAAATTCAACTTTAATTTTATATTTTAATTATTTTATTCTAAGTATATAAATTTATTAACAAATGAATTCTATATAGAATTTATTTGTAAATAAATTGGACAATTTGAATTTTTTTTTATTCCACGCATAGTGTACGTACGTAATAATAAGTTTCTTATTTTTTTTTTTAATTAAAATGGGTTGATATATTTGCAGTGGATATGTCATGACTGGAGCGATGAACACTGCCTCAAGTTTTTGAAGAATTGTTACACAGCGCTGCCGCCAAACGGGAAGGTGATAGTGGCGGAGTGCATACTTCCGGTGGCCCCTGATAGCAGCCTGGCCACCAAGGGAGTGATCCACATAGATTGCATAATGTTGGCTCATAATCCAGGTGGCAAAGAAAGGACTGAAAAGGAGTTTGAGGCATTAGCTAAGGGAGCTGGCTTCCAAGGTTTTCAAGTTATGTGTTGTGCTTTCAATACCTATGTCATGGAATTCCAGAAGAAGGCCAATTAAACTCTTTTCTCCGAGTAGTAATAAGGTGTGCACTCATTTGGATCATTCGATTGCATGCTGGTCGTCAATTAAGTAGTCCAAATGTACAAGCGTGAACACTGTATCACATCCCCCTGTTTTTTTCTTTGTTTCTATTGTTCTATATTTCTATATCATTTTGCTTTTTAACTTTCTTCACATTGTGTACTAAAAATTTCAAAACTGTTATGATGTAATTCTCCATACCAAAAATAAATAAAATGTCATTCCCCGCTTCTGTTTGATACATTGCTTCAAAAATTTTTACTCATTTGATCAATTTGTTTTTTTATTTTTTTTCACTTCTTATATTTGTTTGTTTTGTTTTGGCTCCGAGAAAATATCAATTGCTGAGGATATTAAGTATTGCATAAAGCTCCCAGAATCTTGAGTTTATGAATAGAATATTTTGGTCTGTAAATAATACTTTTGGACATGAATAATACCACTCAAAACATGGATAATCTCAGACTATGAATAATTCTATTTGAGACAAACCCCATAACCAAATTTAAGATAGAAACAAGTTTATTTAAAGGATTAAGTACTAAAAATATAGTCTGAATAACGAGTTTAAAATGAATAATAGCATGCTTGATTAAGTTTGACCAGTGGTCCAATTTTGAACCGAGACAGTAATGGCCAAATACAATCACACTAATATATATTAAATGATATTTAAGTGGGACTAAAAATGTAAAATAGTGTCAAGGTATATAGTATTAAATGATATTTATGGCAAATAATATCCAAGTTGATTAGAAGTTAATGTTTGACACAAAAAAGATAAAAGTCAAATCTACACATGTAATGAATTATTTTATACTTTTTCTATTTTTTTATCTGTCATTTTTGAATAAAATATAAATTTTATTTATATATTACTTTTAAACTTTCAATGTAATTTAATTTATTTTTTCAATTTATTTTTTTTCCAATTTATTTTCTTTTTCAATAAAATTAGAACAAATCAAATTTTATAATTTAATTTTAATCATGCAATTTAATACTAAATTTAAGTTTATTAATTATTTCTTAATTCTAGTTTGATAATTTAATTTTAATCATGCAATTTAATACTAAATTTAAGTTTATTAATTATTTCTCAATTCTAGTGAAAATAATAAAAGTGCCAGATAAAAAAAATAAAGAGTATTAGTTAAGGATTTTAGTGACATTTATTTTTTTTTCAAAAAAAGATGTATTAAAAATAATTAAAAAAATCTAATAAATAAGGAATTTTGGTGACCATTGTATCGCATAGTGCCAGAAGAAATCCTAGCCCTTCAATAATAAATAATTGATAGAGAGATTTTTGTGTAGGGTTGAATGTGAACCATAAGATGCAATAGCAACCAAGGAGATCCACACCTTTCATTCATAAAAAGTGTGTAAAAATAAATAAAAAGAAGAAAAAAAAAAGAAAGAGAAGGAGGTGATAAGCTAATGGTGGAAATGAGTTATTGGAAGGTTAATTTGAAAATTTTGGCATCAAATATTTGAGTAATCTACAAATTTTTCTTTTTCTTTTTTTTTCTTTTTTTTTTTTCCAATTTGTATGTGTATGCTTGTTTTAGGGTTTATATTAGAGATTTGATAAATTGGAATTAATGGTTGTTTTGTGTAATTAAATGATGTTTATGTGTTTAAATGCCTAATTTTTATTTTCCCTAATTTGATCCATTATGTTCAAATTGAAGTTTCACTTAGAAAGATGATATAGTGAATTTGACGATGAAATTGTGCAACTAGTAATTGCTTAATGACATTAAAATGTTTGATTGGTGATTTGAAGGTTTAAATTTGAATTTCCCAATTTGATGCCTTTATGCTCAAATATTGATTTTGATTTGGAATGATGTGTAGAATTTGGTGATAGATTTATGCTACTAAGTAATCATCGATCTTAAGTTAGCATTATGCTACTAAATGATCATTGATCTTTAAGTGGATGAATAATTTATTAATTAGATGACTAAATTTGAAATCTTCATAACTTAAATACATTATATTGAGACTTAAATACATTATGTTAGGAGAAGACTTATTACTAGAAGTAAGATTTGATGATAATGACTTAACTTATATATTTTGGATACGATTATGAGTTTAATAGATGCAATTTTGACTGGTATTTAGCAAGTGTATTAAATCAACAAGTAATACATGGAAATCAACTAAAAATCCACAAATATCATACCTAAGGGATTGTAAAATCAAGATTTTGTACGCAGAAATTATGCTAAGGAATCTCAATTTTTATGTGACTTAATTAAACAAGCAAGAGAAAATGAAACTTAAATTAAAATAGCAGTAGAAATATTCAAATAAAATGTAGAAATAATGTAAATGATAAAATAAAAGCAAATTAATCAAATGTGAATTTAATCAAGATTGGTAAGGAAAACTTGTCTTTCCCATATCCTAATGCAATATACTCAACCTAAAACAACCTAATCTACCCATGGATAACCCAACTACACCTAAATTTCCATTTTGGAGCCACTATTCTAATTAGAAAACCTCCCATTCTAGAGTAAGTCTACTGACTAGCATAAGCACAAATTAATAAATTTCAAGTTGTAGATAAACCCCCATTTTGGAGTTTTTCATCTATAAACCTATCTATTCCCCAACAATAATTGAAGCAAATATAATATACAATTAGAGTCCAAAACCTCCATTTTAGAATGATTAAGAAATATAGATACAGAGAACACAAGAACATAGTATATACAAATAAATCAATCATTTAGATCTAAATCAAATTGAAAGATAAATCAAATATTCATTCAAATGTGAAGGAAATCAACAAGAAATAGAACAACTGAATATATTTCGTAAATGAAGAGCATGGTCTTTATACAAAGTATGGGGATTCAAAGATCCCTTAGTAAAAGTAAGTTTTGCTCATTATTCATCTGTGAAAATAACAAAATAACAGAAGAAAGGATCAATATACTAATTGTAGATTTATAAAATCTCTAAATCTTTAAGAGTAAACCTAGTGTTACACGTGTTGGATGCCCGAAACCATAAATCCTAAGTGTAGGAAAACCTTTAGCCTTTTGTTTCATCAAGCAACAAAGTCAAGACTTGCATTCGTTTCCCTAAGTGATCTTCTAGATATGGATCACCTCACCTTTGCCTTGGTAATTTGGTCACACTTTTAGGGCCCGAATAGGTTAAGATTTCTATACCTTAGCTGATTGATTGCTTAGCAATGGTCAAAGGATTCAACCTTATTTACTGATTCTTAGACTTTTGAAAGGCATGAGATAGTGTCTCGAGATATTCCTATTCTTATTAGCAAGCAACCATTGAGAGGTATCCATTAGGCACCACAAGGTTGGCATAAGGGGTTACCACCTAATATAACTTTGGAAAATGGTGTTTTAATCTTATGAGGCCAAAACCCAAAGAGAATTCATAACTTCACTATTATTTATACCTTTGATAATTGTGACATAATGGCTTTTAGATTAATCATGTTATCTCTCTTTTTACATGCAAGATTATAGCATAATAAATTAAATGCACATCAAATCAAGTTGGAAAGTGATAAATTATAGCATAAATGTAAAATTTCCACATGGAAATTAAATAAGAATCCATAAATCAGGCAGTTAATTATGATCCTTTTTGGTAAGGAACATAAAGAAATCAAAGAAAAGAACCCAAAGGTTAAAGAACCCAAAACCCCTTGAACATATACTTTGATTTCAAAACGCAAAGAAGACAAACACCCTCCCTATTGAACCCCCAAACAACACGTGAATGGAAACACAAATAATTGGGATAAGAAGAATTAAGAAAATGCCACAATCAAATGATTGATAAGTAATCCTAATTCTTGATACAATAGAAAAGAAAGCAAGCAATCTCATAATATCTCTAAAGAATTTCGGCTAAGCCAAGAGAAAACTCTCAAAAGTTTATAATTTGATTCAATGATGAAGTTTACAACCTAGGTTAGCATATTTATAAGGTGGCTAATCCTAATTCACTCTTTAAAACCCTAATTTAAATACTCATATGGCTTTACATGAATTTCCTTGGGTTTTTACAAGCCAATTAAGCCCAAATAAGTCTTAAACACACTTAAAATAAAACTAATTAATAAACCTTATAGGCCTAAAATGAAAGCCCAAAAGAAAGACTAAAATAAATAACCAACAAACTAAACTAAGCCCAAAAGAAACCCATATGCCTAAGCCCACATTTACAACTTAAATGAGTCATGTGATTTTTAAATGAGGCACATGACTTGTACAATTAAAGTCCAAAGTTGTATAAGCACAAACAACTTAGACCCAATTCCTTCGCTTGCTTCCAAAAGCTAAGTATTTTAAGCTTGTGATGTTGATTGATGAAATCATCATGACTTGCCCTTTCTATGATCGTATCATTCCCTCCCTCTTTAGAAAAGATTCATCCTCATAATTGATCCTCTTGCAATAGTTGGGAATTGGCACTTGAGGAATACATTCATCTTCATAATTGATCTTCGACATTGGTGGAAATAGTATGAATGCTTCTTCATTAAAGAACTCATCATGATCTTGCAAGTTGTAAATAAAAGAACTATGCAAAACATGATTAGTATTTAATACAGTGATATGATTTTGTCCTTCGTCACTTCCCATGTGCACCACATCCTCCTTATGCGGTGAGGAGAAATTGTAACATGCAGATCTTCCATCTCCACTAAACCAGCTTCTTCATTCTCACTCAAACAATCAACGACATCTTCACTTTTAAATATTTTTCCATTATGCACAACATCATTATCCTCTTCCACCTCTAAAATAACCTCTTTTACCAAGTTCTCCACATCTTCAACTTCACCCAAAACCTCTTTTTCCTTATAGAGCTCGTCAATAACGTCTTCTTCATGGTCTTGAGTAACTTCACTATCAAAGCCTATATCTATATCACCCTTTTCAGGTTCACAAATTATTTCTTTTAGGATAACTTCCTCCTTCTTTCTCTTCTCTTTGCTCTCCTCCATCCTAATGAGTGGTTCAAAATATTGTCTAACCAACCATTCTAGATTATTAAGGTCTTGCCTTATCAACTTTGTATCTTCCTTAAACGCATTCCTTTTATCTTGATTTAAATGTTGCTTTGACTTGTAATAAGACATCCTCACAAAGCACTCGTGTTTATCTCTCAAAAATTGGCTTTTATTCTCATAACGCCCTTACTCTCTTTTGCTTTTTTTCCACTCAAGCTTGCAACTTTAAAAATTGCACTTCAGAATTTGAATCACAAATCAAAAACTTGAGCACGTTTAAGAAAGCAAGGAAATAATAACTAACAACAAAAAGATAGCTCAAAAACTAGAAAAGAAGACTCTAGACATAATGAAGGTGATACACGGACAAGAGTGGTGTACCACTTGATGATAAGTAAATTAGAGTATTGGACAAGCAAAGATACTCTAACAATGTAAATGGAACAAAAACTAGCTTAAAACAAAGAAATAAGCAACAAGAATCAAAGAAAATAACAATATGGATAAAATGAATGAATTTGATTCACTACAAAGTAAACCAAATATAGAACCTAAATATGCTAACCAATAAAGAAAGAAAATCAACAAGATACAAATTAAAACTAAAAAAAGTATAAAACATGCAAAACAAATCAATTTAGAGCCAAATTATTCACTATGCTGAATGATGTAACAAGCTTGATTAGTGTGTCAAGTTGTGTGCAAAACGATGGCAAAGTGATAGCAAAATGATGGCAAAAGTTTCCAATAATGATAGCACAAAAGGTGAATTTTTTTTAAAATGATTACACAAATGATGGAAAAGTTGCAAAAAATAGTTGCACAAATGGTGGAAAGTTTCCAAAAATGGTTACACAAATGATGGAAAAGTTACCAAAAAATGGTTGCATAAATGGATAGCAAATGATAAAAATGATTGGCACAAATGGATAATAAATGGATAGCACAAATATTTGCCAAGTAGAAATCCTTGTCAAACTTGGATTAGGATTGTAATTCCAATTTAGATATGGACTAGGATTTTTGAAAGCCTAAACCCAAAGCAATAAGGATTAATTTTCCTACCTTTTAAAGGATTACCAAATGTGTTTGGAAAAGGTGTAAATGTGCCCCTCTCAATCCTAAAGCAAAAAGGATTAGTTTTTCACACTTATGAAAGGATTATGATTTTCTATATAAACTACCCTTGCTCAATTGCTCCTTAATTTTTTTCTTCTTCTATTTTCTTCCCTTTCACGTTTTTCTCTCTTCTTTTTTTTATGAACAGTACCAGAACAATGCTGTGAACAGTGCAATGAACATTACGATGAACAGTTTCGTGAATAGTACCCCAATTTTTTTTTCTTTTTTTTAATTCATCACACCAATCTAAAGGCTACTACTACCAGAATTGGGTTTTTTTTTATGCTAAAGATTCAAAGTTCAAGTTTGGTTTCTAAGGCTTTTTAATAAATCAAAACACAAGGTAAGGAAAAGAAAAGGCTAAATTTAACACACAAAAAGTACACAAAAAAAACTTATCACTACCTAATTCGGCATAAACATAAATAAATCAAAGAAAAGAAAACACAAACCTAACACTAAGATAAATAGGAATTTACCTTACTTTTGTCTCTGATACAAAATGATGCGAAACCTCAAGGTTAAACAACCCGAAATCCCTTAAACATACGCTTTGATTTCAAAAGACAAAGAAGAAAAACACCCTTCCTATTGAACCCCCAAACAACACATGAATGGAAACACAAATAATCGAGATAAGAAGAATAAAAAAACACTACAATCAAATGATTGATAAGTAATCCTAATTCTTGATGTAATAGAAAAGAAAGCAAGCAATCTCACAATCTCTCTAAAGAATTTCGGCTAAGCCAAGAGAAAAACTCTCAAAAGTTTATAATTTGATTCAATAATGAAGTTTACAACCTAGGTTAGCCTATTTATAAGGTGGCTAACCCTAATTCACTCTTTAAAATCCTAATTTAAATACTCATATGGCCTTACACGAATTTCCTTGGGCTTTTACAAGCCAATTAAGCCCAAATAAGTCTTAAACACACTTAAAATAAAACTAATTAGTAAACCTTATAGACCTAAAATGAAAGCCCAAAAGAAAGACTAAAATAAATAACCAAACTAACTAAACTAAGCCCAAAAGAAGGCCACATGCATAGCCTATTAATAATACAACTTAAGTGAGTCATGTGACTTTTAAATGAAGCACATGACTTGTACAATTAAAGCCCAAAGTTGTATAAGCCCAAAATTGATGGTAAAGCACCAAATTTGCCTCCTATAAATTGGAGCATGCCCCAATGACATTTGGATCTTATATTTTTGTGTTCGAACTTCATTTAAACCCATTTGAAAGCCATAAGATTGTCCCTCTTCAATGGCATAAGATAGCCCTCTTGGATCCGTATCATGAATTCATGAAAAAGCATTTCATTGTAAGTTTTTGAAATAAAGGTGATCGGACCACATTTTATTTAAGGAAATGTCTCTTGTTATTTAATTATATATAAAACATTTTATATTATTAAAAATTGATATTTACATGTGAGTTTCATGGGAAGAAATAAGACATTGGTCTAATTTTATTAACAAAAATTTCATTAATTAATATAAATATTTTTGTGGCATTTTCCTTTGGTGATCGAAAAAATACTTTTCATAAAAGAAGAGAGATATAGACTTACCTTAATTGCTTGTCCTGCTGCAGTCATAAAAGGGGTTTTCTCGTGACAAAATAATAACAATAATGATAACAAGATATATAAAACAAGATAAAAGAGAAAGTAAAAAATGAATAAAGGAAAAGAAAAGAAAGAAACTTTTGGGTTGCGTGTCAAGGAATGCATAAGTGTGCATTAAGTGACAAATGGTTGAATCAATTATTTATAAAAAAGGAAAACTATATTCTTAGGCATACATTAAGTGATGCATGAGTGTGCATCAGGTGATACGCTGTCGTACCTTACTAAATAATAACTACTAATTCTTTCCTTAATTTATAAATAAAGTCCTTATTAACAAGTGAGTCCAAAGAGAATAAAAATAGGACCCTCAGAATGCTTTAAAAATGATTTTCAAACAACTTTTCCAAAGGGATCAAAATGAACTAAAAATAAAATTTAATATGAAAATCATATTTTTCTATCACACGGAAAAATACCTTTAAAAGGGTTTCATAACCTAAATCTAAGCAGAAATTTAAAATAATGAGGAAAATATTTAAATAAGCTACCAACTATAATGGTCCAAAATTTTAATTTTTGTGAATAGTATTTTAGATCGTAAATAGTGATACTAGATTGAATAGTACCACTCGAAATTCACAAAAATATTTCTTTACCATTAGAAAGTAAAAATCATGATGAGTTCGGTGGTATAATTTGATATGAAAATGAGATCAAATAGGCCTTCAAACGAAGGAGTGAAAAATTTATCTAGCCCATATTAGGGTTTGATTGAAACTTTAATCGAACTTGAAAATAATGCTAGAGTCTTCTAAAAAAATATTTGAGCATATGGATTCACTTGAAATATTATAGGATATTATTTATCAATGAAAAATTAATTTTACAATGACACTAAAAATGAATTTTTGGGCTGGTGAAAATTTACTGGACTAAAAAATAGTGTTGGAGTGATTTAAAAATATTTGTGTAGCCTAATAAATATTTTTATATGATTATGGATATATTTTTTTCGAGAATTGGTGCAATAGAAGAGATAAAAATATAATTGGGCCAAAATATTGGTTAATTAAGTAAATCGGGCTTGTTTGGCTTGATCTAAATTGGTTGGACCTAATTTGGCCTAGTTGGCATGGGTATAAAAGGGCGAAGAACCCGAAAATTTCAGAAATTTCTCCCACTTTCTTGCTTCTTCATGCCATTGCTCTCTTTTCCATTTTTCTTCATTTTTATCTTAACTCCATTAACATAATTCCACCAAATCTTATGCCCCAAATAATTTTAAGGCCCTAGATTCATCTTTAGCCATCTTAAAAACCTATTTAAGTGGAAGAAATGGATGAAATTGTGAAGAAAATATTTGGAGCAAAAGTTCAAGTATGTTAATTTAGTAAAATTTTTGTGGGTTAATGGATTTTTAGGTAGATTTTGAAATGGATGAAATTAGATGTTAAATAATGTGATTGATGAAAGAAATGCATGAAAGTATGATTAGAAAAGTGGTATTGAAACCTATTATGCAACTTAGGGTTCAGAAATATAGAGTATGCCTAAATTCAAATTAATGGTAAATAAGTGAAACTAAATGATAAATAATAAAATTGATGAAGTTGAATGTATGAAAACATGACTAAATGTAAAAAATTAGAATTGACACCTATTATGTAAGTGTAAAAATTAGAGTTATAAAAGAAATTAAATTGATTGAACGTTATAATTATGTTAATCATGCTTAGAAAATGAGATGAAAACGTAATAAATGGTAATTAAATAATGGTTGACCGAATGATGATAATGGGTAAATTCATAATTATTTGATGTGAAATAGCAATTGAAAACTCAAAATGCTTAAACAAATATAAGCATGATGATGAGGTATGAGAAATAAATGTACATAATGAGAATATCATATGGATTGAATTATGAATGTGTATGATGAACAAGGACGATTGATGTGTAATGCTAAATGAAACCATGAGATAAACAATTGAGTATGAAAATGGTGAATTAGTGTGATAAAATATTATGTATGAAAAGACATATGATGGGCATATGATATGTAATGGTTACTTGATGTGAATGTGTTAAGTGATGAAAAATCATGACTTGGTGAATATAATTTGTTTGACGTGAAGTTTATTATGACATGATATGAAATTATGAGAAAATATGAGATTAATGCATGCTCTATTTGAAGTTATGAAAATGATATTGCCCTTAGTATTTAGCAGTGAAACCAGAGGTATAGGATAAGCGGCAAGCCATAGGGACACATAAGCTGCGGTTGAATGAAGAGTTAAAATTAAACTATAGACCACTGCCGATCTACCTATTTTTTATAAGTACACTAGACTGCCAGTTGAGGCAATGATCACTATATGTGATTCTTTAACACATACTGGAGTTATAGATCACTTTATGTGGTCACTCTAATTTATTATGGACCTATAAAGTTTATGTCTTGCTTATCTAGCTCGAGAGTTTCCATACTAGGGGCAAAATAAGAAGTTCATTAATAATTTATGATGAGAAATATAAAGTACATAAATTATTTGCGAAAATGGATAAATATGTAAATGAATGTTAATCAAGGGTAAATGTGTAAAGAAACAACAAAAAAGTGGTAATTATGTAAATAAAGGATAAAAGAGGGTCAAATATCTAAATTAATTTTAAATAGTGAATTAACATGTGGATATATGATTGTGTATGGTGTAATGTAAATAAAAGATAAAAGTGGGCACAAATGTGAATAAGTGAATAAATAGTGGTAAATGCATGTATAAGCAAGAACATAAAGACAAAAATGTGAATTCATATTAAAACATGATTAACAAGGGTATAATGATAAAAAAGATGAAAATGTATGTAAATAAAGTCAATAGGGACCAAATGGTAATTTTTCACTATGTGAAGGAATTATAAGGACTAAAATATAAATTGAAGGATGAAAATGCAATAAAAAGTGCAAAAAGGACAATCGTAAAATTATGTAGTAATTGGTGAGAAATGTGATAAAATGAAAGTTAGGGATCAAAATGAAATTTTTACTTAAATAGTGGTAATTAAATGAGTTAAAGATAGAAATAAATAACAAAAGGTTAAATGGTAAAGTTGGAGATTAAAATGTAAATTTGAATTATAAGGAATGAAAATGGAGCTAATTAAAAGTTATGGACTAAAAAGGAATTTTGGCCAACATAAATAGATGAAAGGTAAAAATGTAATTAAAAAGTGTTATAAGGAGTAATGGTGAAATTTGAATATTATAGAGTTTATTGTATATGAGAATTAAACTTTGGAGTGAAAATTGGAATTCATCTGTGTATTAAAGGTAAATGGTAATTTAAGAATAAAACAACAAGTTAAAGGATAAAAGGGTATTACACCAATATAGTATATAACATTTAAATATAAATGTATAAACTTTAAACTATTAGAAACTGAATCCAAAAGAGAAGATTTTATATATTACTTTCAGTATACTTGAATAAATAGTAAAATGTTGGGTACTTGAATCTTTTTCGCATCAAAAGGGATCGAAATAAGTCTCAAAAATGCAAAAATCTTAAAATGAATTACTTTGGGATTGAAAGCCGTAAAAAGCTATAAAAAGCTTGTAATTGATTTTCAAACTATCTACTAACTTCCAAGAGAAAAGTTTTGTAGGAAAGCTTTTCCAATCTAAATTTTCCCAACCTTAAAATTTCCAAAATCAAACAACTAATTAACCCACCTTTTTGAAGTTTTGAGTTTAAAACATTTTATAGCAAAAGAGTTTGCAAGGATGTGCAAATAAAAAATGATGAAGCAAGTGGATTTAGAAAAGTAGATTCCTTTTCTCATTGCACGGGTGTTTAAATCAATGATATAGAAAACTTGGCAAAAGGGTTTGAAAAGGAAGGTTCCCTTCCCTATTGTAAGATTGTTCAACTCAATTATAGGTACATAAGTTGGCAAATGAGTAAATAATGCAGATATTTCCAGATTGCACTGTTGTACAACTCAATTATGCATGAAAATGAACTTTAACCTTGCATTTGGGAATATTTGCCATTATGAAACTCCTTTGCTTCTCTTAAATGCCCAAGAGAAGTGCAAAAGACCCTAAAAATCTTTTAGAAAGTTCACAAAACATGGAAAGATCCTAAAATTCTTGATTCCTCATCTTCTTAAAAGCAGTCTTCCTCATTAAGTAACTCTGGAAAAAGCCTCTTCAAGACCTAATGCCAACATGTAAAAATTATAAATGAATTCCTAGGATTATATTAACAAAAATGAATTCTTAATCTAATATATATTGTATTTCGATCAAAAGTAATGGGTTTTTGACGAAAACCTAAAAAAATATAAAGAAAAACTATAATATAGTACCCAAGAGATTGTGTAAATAACATTTTTGTTTGATAAATGCATTGTAGACACTAAGTCCTGAGGTAGCCCAAATTAGGGTTACCTAATGGGATAACTGTCAGTATTTCAAACAAAAAGTGCATGTTCCAAATTTCATCTTTGATTTTCATGATTTTCTAAAATATTTGTGAGTTTTAACTTTATATTTCTAAGGAATAAAAATGATTTTGAAAAAATCTTGCATTTTGACCCTTTTCTATGATAGATGGCTGTCTATTACAAAGGGACGATTATCTACGGCAATTTTGAGAGTTGGCTATCGATCAATCATAGGTGCCCATTGGTGGGGATTTTTATAGTAGATTTCCACTTTTTCTAGTAGCTTAAACCTAGTCAAAATCTATTTTGGAAAGGGAGATTTTGATGCATTTGAAGAGGATTTGAAAGGCATATTTCTAGGAATTTGAATTGAATGTTTTCAAAAGCTCTTTCCTTCCTTTAAATACTAAAACCCTAGATTTTGAAGGGGGAGGACAACACACTCTAGATTTTAGTGAGGAGAAGCCATTGTTCTTTAAAAGAAGAAGTTAATTCTTATCTCTTGGGAAGGAAAGGGCATCCTTCACATCTTTTCATCAACACATAAAGCATTTTATTCTCTTGATTATAGAAATCAATTAACCAAGACTTGAAACATGAACTCTAGTATTATAGAACAGAACCTGAAGGTAATATTCTTGGTTTATTCTCTTTTCCTTCATCATGGCATTGAAATATGAATGTTTGGTTTGATTTATTTAGTGTTTATGTCATGATCACATGCTTTCTCATTATTTAATCCATTTCTGATGACTATGTGATTTTTTGGTGCCATGAATATTCTGAATGTGATTAAATATGTAAGAATTGCATGAATCTTATATTTTTCCACCATTAATACATGTTTGATTATCCCAATTAAAATTCTATATTTATATTGATTTAATAATTTAGTATGATTTAAATGTATTTTTAGGCATATGACTATTTCTAGCATGAATAGGAACTAGAAGTATGCATGCTTAGGTCAAGATTTGCATTTTTTGCTTTTTATTTGTATTTTACTTTTTCTATTTGTTTTGCATGTGATAAATTGGCAAAAAGTCCCACAGATGCCTGTCGGTCATTCCAAGCAACAAGACATCATAGAATTTTCTTTTTATCCCATCTCTCTCCCTTTTGCTTGGTCTTCGATCCCTTGTATGCCTGTTTGTGATTCTTTTGGTAGCCTATTTATATTTTATGTTTGTTTTGTTTTATTTTTTATTGATTTGCATGTTATTTGTGTCTTTTAAATATTATTTTTGATTCTATCTTATGCATTCTCATAGTCTATACATGTTTGCTCTATTTTACCTTTTAATAACTATTTTTATTTATCACATACTAATTATTTATTTTCCCTATGTTCTTTTGAGCAACTAGCTTTATTTATAGGGATCATTTGGGAGTTTGAGGTCGGAATAACTTGGAAGATTTCCCATGGACGGTTTTAATCCTTCATTGTTTATTTAATAATTTCATTTCATTTATTTTTATTATTTTATTTGGATTTATTTTGGGGATTTGTAATAATTAGCAATAAAATGATTTTCCTTGCATGCTAAATAATAAAAATAAACTTTCAATCATTCTTACTATGTAATTGGATTTTCCCACAATAAAATGGATAAATGTCCAATTTTTAACCAAAATTGACCAACAAAGAAGAATCCTTGTTATCATCAAAATTTGATCATCGATCCTGTGTTTTCTAAAAATTGACAAGGATCCTTCACCCTTTTTATAAATGTGCATTAGGGAATTCATGTTCCCACCTGACCGGTATCTAGTAAGTATACTACATTGGCTAGTAATATAGAAAAATATCGATTAAGACCCTGAATATCATACCCAAGGGAATATGGATTGCTAAGCCAAATATTTATAGGTGAGTGAAATTAATCTGAGATTGTTCCCTAAGTTTTTTATTTTAACGACAAGAATTAAACATAAACTAACAATAAAGCAAGATAAAAACTAAAATTAAGCTAACATTGATTAAAGACAGTAACGAAAACACTTTTACTAAAGGATTATCCACCTCAATTTCTCATTCATATTACTTAGTTGAAGATAATGTAATTGATTATGGAAAATCGGTAATAAATTCAGATAACTTCTCAGAATATCTTTCTAAGTATCAAATGCCCTTATTAAGAACAATTCAATACTCAGCATAACAATCAGTTATAGATTCCTAAATATTTGTCAGACCCTTTCTCAAGAAATCTTACTTTAATTCATTTTTAATTCACCTCTTCATAGAATTAATTCACCTAAACTCAATACACAATTAGCATATTTTTTTAAAAATAACCACTCATCAAATTAAACTATCTAAACTATGAATATGCATACTTTAAGCCAATATTACAGTTAATTATTAACTATTTCTCAACAAATCAACAACCAACATAAATATAACTCAAAACATGGATTTCTGCTCAGGAGTTAAGAAATAATTAAACTGCATTCAACTAAAGACCAAACTAAGTCATTACATACGAAAATATGAAGGTTCAAGTTCCCTTGGCAAAAGAAAATGACTTCTCACTCATTGTCATTAAAACTTAAACAAAAATAAGATAAAATAACAAACTAAGAATTATGTAAAGAAAATAAAACTCTTTTAATGAAACAATAAATTTCTCTATCTCTATTTATGTATATTGTATTTGTAACTTAGTGCTCCTTTTATAGCCTGGAAAGAAGAGTTAAAATTACCTTCAACTTCCTACTTAACTTCCAATTGAAACACAAACTTCCTTCTTAACAAAAGACTTCTTACTCCATTAAAAGACTTCCTATTTAGTGAAAAACATAATCCAGTGATAGGTAAGAGTTACTAGAATCGATGGAGTGAAAATTGGAACGGTTGAGTCAACTTAATCTACTTTCCTTGATCGGTATAGTGACTTTTCTCTCTACCGATTATTGCTCTTCAAAAGCCACTCCATAGAGTGGAAAGTCACTCTACGGAGTGACTAAGTTCTAGACTTCATATTCCAAAATTCTTCTTTCTTAAATTCTTCCCAAAGCTAAAGTTTCACCTAAATCCTTCAATTTTTCTTTTTTTTTCTTCAATTAATTCCCTACAAACACCAAAATTACACAATTAAACAATTAAAACACTAAATACAGAAATTAACTAATAAACCAATTAAATTAACATAAATATAACATAAAAACAAACTAAAAATACATTAAAAATATAGTTAAATTTACACTTATCAAATATCCCACACTTAGCCTTTGCTTGCATCCAAGCAAATTTGAAGAAACCAATTCCTTAGAATAATAAAACTCTAAATTAGATTTATACAATTCAAAACTATGTTCAACAATCCAACAAGTGCACTCAATAAAATCCTGGCTAGAATAAACTCAAACAAGGAGATACAAATCAGTTTCCATGTGTGTGTGCAAGGCTAAAAAAATTTAAGTATTTTTTAAAAACCAAACACCAATGCACTTTATAATCAAGTTCTAAAATTGATGTACACTAAATATACATGTGTTTTCATATTTGAAACTCTAGAAACACCATAGGTATATCCTTTAGTACTGGAACCCGAAAGTCATCTCCGCTAAACAACTCAAAGCAAAACAAAGAATCACTTAGGTCTTAATTAGGTTGTAATGGGATTAAATGATTCGTTATCAAAGAATGGTCAAAAGATAATCAAAGAGAAATAGCCACTTTGTACTTGAATAAATCACATCTCTAAAATTTCAAACTGTTAAGCATAATTCTTTTGTCAAACTTGCTTATTCAATCCCAAATAAAAGCAACAAGATTGAAATTCCTCTCATTTTCCTCAATTCCTTACTTTTAAGAATTTACAATTTATTTTCCCTTGTAAATACCCTAAACTTAAGATTTTTCCATATATGCTAGCTTTATTTAAACATATCTTTCTTTTCTTTTTTCTTTATCTTTTTTTCTTTCTTTTTTTTTTCACTAGCTTCTTTTACTAGCAATTTACAATAACGTGGGTAAAACAAGAACATTAGATCACTACTTGATTTCATTTCACAATTCGTGCCCTAACAAAACACTATTCTCACTTCACTCAATTTAAATGCCCAATAAATGTAAATCCATCCAAATCTAGAGTGGCCAATTCCAGAGGGCAGATAAAGGCTTTTAAGCTATATGGTTAATAGATAAGTGAAACAAGAACAAAAATTATGGTATGCTTTAAGCATACTTCATTGAGCTCAAATTGGCTAACAAAGGTTAAATATATCAAAAAGGTAGAAAATAGTATTTTTATAAGCTTAATAAGAAAAATTTGCCTAGATCACTTTCTAAGTTGCTTAAGTTGCTTTTATGCTTCGAAGGGTGATGAGGAAGGTTCTAGTATCCTAAAATTCCTTACTCAACTATTTCAGTGCACTGATTTTTCTAATATTTAAAAATTGATCTTTCGTGCTTTATGAGTGAAAACTAATAATTATAAACCAAGTTGAGTGTTAAACTAGCATAAAATTTCATTGAACAACCTACTTGTCTTACTGCTAAACTAAAGTCTTAATCATGCACAATCTAACTTTGAGTTCAATTTGATCAAATTCTAAGAAAAACTAGGGCAAACTAAACTTTACGTATGTTAAGTGATAAAGGAAACTAACTATAGCACTAGCATGCAAACTACAAACCAACTAAACAACTAAAAGAAAAACAGAACAACGAACATAAAACAATTCATGAGTAAAATGAAAGAACTTCCCTAAATTTTAGATTCAAAACAAAAATCAGCTGTGCTCTATCCCCCTCTTTAAAATTTTGTTGTCCTCAGCAAAGTTGAGCTTTGATGGATGTAGGAGCAATAACATTCCTTGTTCTCGTAGAGGCCACTATACAAGTCTTACCAAAACTTATATTTTCTCTGAAAAATTGGAAGCTTCATTTTTTTCGTGTCCTTTTAGGCACCACTATAAAAACATAACATTCTCCACTCCACTTGGATGAAAGTTAAAGCTCATTAATAATATATTAAAGAGAAATAATTCAATTAAGCTCACATTTTCGCCTAAGTTCAAATGCAGTGAATGAGATAAGAAACAAATGGTAATTAAGTGCATAAATGCTGGATTTAGAAAAGCAAATGAAATGAGATTGAAATGATGAATTAAAATTGAAAATATAGTTAAAATTAATCTTTGAGGCATTTCATCCAACATATTGTGTGCACAACTTTGCAAAGTTTTAACTAATGCAATTTTAATTATCTAAAATCCATATTGGGATACATATGAACTATAACATGCACCTAATGCAACTATGATCATTGAAAGCACAATACAACTAAAAAACATAGCAAACTATTAAGCCAAAGTAGCTATCTATTCACATATATTTAAAAGGAAAACATGTAAATTATAATGACATTAAAGACATCAAAAGGCAAATGAAAATTTACTTGATTAAGTGAGAGATGGATACTAAGAATTTTAATTAGTCCTTGAAGCATTCGGTTGAGTGGAGTAGATAAAATACGAAGGAATGCACAAAACTAGTGAAAAACTACTATTTGGTGAAGTGTGTGAGTAAATGAAGTAAAGAATTAACATGGCTCTTCTAAAGAATCATCACTCAGTGGAGTGGCCCATCACTCTACCGAGTAGAGGCCCTCTGGAATTCACGGCAACCAAAATATTTTTTTAGGTGTCACTCTATAGAGTCAATACCCACTCCACCGGTTGGGATGCCACTCAGTTGAGTGGATTTTGACTCCGCAGAGTGGTCATTCTCTGCACTAAAACTTTAAAAAAAAAACAGGTAACACAACTCTTTTTCTACAAAATTTTCACAAGTACTTATAAATATTCACCCAATTGACACTGAATGATTTATGCTCCCTCTTTGAATTAAGATCAAACATCCTTTAACTCATGCTTCTAAATGTGCTAAATTAATCAAGACATGCACCATTATTTTTAAGAAAAATTGTTAATGCCTATTATGCATGATCTTAACTTACTTGCACAATTGCTCCTACTGATAAAACACATTCAAACCATATTATGAGCATGAAGTATGAATTTCACTTTATTTATACATGAAACACTTAAGACACTATACAACACTCACAATGTAGGTTCAAGTAATTGTATGTCCCTTTGATTGACATTCCAAAATTAATATGAGCTCTTTAATGATCCTAAAAGCACATGCTAATTTAAGTTATAAGAATTAAGCACAAATTTATTAGAAGTAACTTTTTTCTTCAACCTCTTATGAATTGACAGACACAAACACAATAAACTCAAGAAAACTCAAAACACATGCATTGAACTTATATAAGTCTATTAAATTAAACTAAAGCTGGGATGACAAACTATTAAATAAAACACAAATATTAATAAAAAATTATGAAAATTTAAAGAGAAGAGTTAGAAAAGTTCAGCTTAATTGAGTCCCAGCTCGACTCATGTTAATCACTAGAGGCCGAGCTTGTGATCCAAATATGGGTCTTTATAGAATTTAATCTTTATTTTCTCCCATCAATAGGGGAAACTTGTCATAGTTCACCAATGCTGGAAACTCCATATCCTCAATAAAATACGAATCCTCATTTGGGTCATTAAAAACAAACTCTACCGGCTCTTTTAGCCTAAATAAATCCTTTAAGTGGACTGAATCCAATGCTTCCACTTAAGAACTTTTCTCTTCTTGCTCCTTTGGTGATAAATTCTCCACAAGATTTTCTAATATACCTTCCAAATGACCACAAGACATGTCTTCATATATGAATTATTCATTTTCTTCCTTACCCACCATTAATGAATGATTTCTTTCCTTTTCCTTGCCACTATCACTTTAAAATTGGATTGAAACACTCAAGATTTCTAGTTTAGATTTCAACTTTTAAATGCCCTTTTCTTGATCCCTTAGTAATTTTTCTTGACTCTTGATTATCTCCTCTTGAGTCCTTAACTTCTTTTCTTGAATCCTTAATTTTTTCTCTTAAATCCTAAACTTTTCTTCTTGACTTTTTAATGTAGCCTCTAACTCCTCTTTTTCAGCATAAAAATTCCTCTCATTTCTTATAATAAAGTCACAAATATCTTGAGTTTCGAAGATAATGGCCTCCTACGTGGCCCTCTATTTTTCTTTTTCAATCCAAAATTGCTTCTCCTTACTCATAAGCAAGTCATGAAAAACTTGATTTTTGGAGTTACAAGCCTTTTTTGAATACTACCATTATTGATTCTCTCTCCTTAATTCTTCCATTTGTGCACTCAAAGAATCATCAAAATGTAGTGCATAATGAGTTTGTGATTGTGCATGCAATAGCTTTATCTCTTCCATTTCTCTTATTAAATCATTCATTTATTGTTTCAAAAGGAACAACTCATAGTTTTGGACATCATCTTGAATCATCTTGAAGAATGTCTCAAATTTTTCCTGTAAAGAACAATCAATAATTAAAAACAAAATAAAAATAAAATTTTAGACTAACTCAATCAATGATATTAGGCAAACAACACCGTTGTTCCTCGATAATGGCACCAAAAACTTGACCAATGTGTTAGCAAGTGTACTAGATTAGCTAGTAATATAAGAAAATATAGATTAAGACCCTGAATATCGTACCCAAGGGAACACAGATTGATAAGAAAAATATCTATAGGTGAGTGAAATTAATTTGAGATTATTCCCCAAGTTTTTGATTTTAAAGACAAGAATTAAACTTAAACTAACAATAAAGCCAGATAAAACTAAAATGAAGCTAACATTGATTACAGATAGTAACTAAAACACTTTTACCGAAGGGCTATCCACCTCAATTTCTCATGCATATTACTTAGTTGAAGATAATGTAATTGATTATGGAAAATCAGTAATAAATTCAGATAACTTCTCATAATATCTTTCTAAGTATCAAATCCCCTTATTTAGAACAATTCAATACTCAGCATAAAAATCCAGTTATAGATTCCTAAATATTTGTCAGACCCTTTCTCTGGAAATTTTACCTCAATTCATTATTAATTCATCTCTTCATAGACTTAATTCACCTAAGCTCAATACACAGTTACCACATTTTTCAAAAAATAACCGTGCATCAAATTAAACGAGCTAAACTATAAACATGCATAACTTAGGCCAATATTACTGTTGATTATTAATAATTTCTCAACAAATCAAAAACCAACATAAATATAACTCAAAACATAGATTTCTACTCAGGAATTAAGAAATAATCAAACTGCATTCAATTAAAGACCAAACTAAGTCATTAGATAAGGAAATATGAGGGTTCAAGTTCCCGTAGCAAAAGAAAATGACTACTCAGTCATTGTCATTAAAACTTAAATAAAAATAAGATAAACTAACAAACTAAGAATTACATAAAGAAAATAAACTCTCTTAATGAATCAATAAATTTCTCTATCTCTATTTTTGTATATTGTATCTATAACTTAGTGCTCCTTTTATAGTCTGGAAAGAAGAGTTAAAATCACCTTC
The DNA here is from genome assembly GCA_037975025.1 of Excoecaria agallocha. Lineage (NCBI taxonomy): Eukaryota > Viridiplantae > Streptophyta > Magnoliopsida > Malpighiales > Euphorbiaceae > Excoecaria > Excoecaria agallocha. Next base: position 26,025,191 of record CM075822.1, read on the forward strand.
AACTTCCTACTTAACTTCCAACTATAACACAAACTTCCTTCTTAACAAAAGACTTCTTATTCCATCAAAAGACTTTATATTTAGTGAAAGACAGAATCCAATCATAGGTAGGAGTTACTAAAATCGGTGGAGTGAAAATTGAAACAACCGAGTTAGCTTAATCTACTTTTCTTGCTCGGTAGAGTGACTTTTCACTCTACCGATTATTGCTCTTCAAAAGCCACTCCGTAGAGTGGAAAGTCACTCCACGGAGTGACTAGGTTCTGGACTTTACATTCCAAAATTCTTCTTTCTTAAATTCTTTCCAAAGCCAAAATTTCACTTAAGTCCTTCAAATTTTCTTCTTTTTCTTCAATTAAGTCCCTATAAAGGCCAAAATTACACAATTAAACAATTAAAACACTACTTAAAGAAATTAACTAATAAACCAATTAAATTAATACAAACATAAAATAAAAACAAACGAAAAACACATTAAAAATATAGTTAAATTTACACTTATCACCACCTTAAATGAATACCACCATTTGCAAAGCCCGCTCTTATTACCTTTTATCTATATGTTATCTTATTTAATTATTTACATATTATTCTATTAAATTACTTGCACAAAAATATACATATACATATAACATTTAATACATATAGTATACTTGAAGTATAATTACAACTTAGTTCATTACATATATTTCAAATCTTTTACACACTATACATTTACAAATAAATAATACATTATCAGAAGTAACCTTTACTCACTACCCTTCTAGTGGCCTGTAGATGTTGACTCTAGCAAAAGCACTTTCTCACACCTGAGTACCTACATGGGAAAACATCAGTGCTGAGCATTGGCTCAGTAGGGAGTAAACAGTAAAATTAACTTCTTATCGAAGTCTCAAATACAATCAATGTAACATGGCAATACATATAACATAATAACATGTTACTCTTATTCAGTACATGCATTGAACCATACTCAATAGCAATTATACTCTCAATAACCATTGCAATCCAGTTTCTTGCTCACACTTCATTATTTAATGAAAAGCATTAACATTATCATTAAGTACAAAATATTTACACTGTAAATCACTTATCGTTACTCATCCATCAAATCACTTACATTGCCTGAATTTCCATAAAGGGTGGATACGGGTACAAACACTAGATACTGATGAGCAGTATCAAATACTAGAGACGTAAAAGTCTCGGTTCACTACATACCAAAAGGTATCAAACACTACACTAGTCACATTTTGGTGACAACACTTGTAGCTGCGATCACTATCCCCTTTATAGACATGCCTATTTATCCACTACTATGTGAAATTCAAGCTTATAAATAGTCTTTAATCACTCAAAGTTATCACACTTAATACATTTAGATTCATAGAGATAATACACCAACTATAACATATAACAAAATCACTAAATAATTCATATTCACTTAAACTTCAAATACACTTAACATTAACATTAATATAATTATTATTTGTAATGCAATTAGTAACATTATACTTACCATTTATCATGTTCACTCTCATTCATTACTTATACAAATTCTTATACATTAAAACTTAGTATTTTATTTCATTAATTCATTATGTTTTACACCTATTACATATCACTTACTACTCTTGTTTTGCACTTAAAAAACTCTAAAAGCATTTAGGAAGACCTAAACATGCTTTAATAACAATTTGAGACTTTAAAATCAAGTTCAAGAAAGGCAGGGCAGGGTCATGGTTACTATCAAAATCCTAGTAATTATTACTCAAATAGGAAATAGGGGTCACGGTTACTACCAAAATCATGGTATTCGTGACCTAGGTCACCCTTTTGGCTCTGGACTACGTCATACTATCTCACGGTCACTACCAAATATGTAATAATTGTGATTTATACTTTTTAAAGGAGTCACAGTTACTATGAAAAGCTTAGTAATCGTGAGGTAGGTCTTTTTTAGAGTCTGGACTGAAAATTGGGGTAGCTCACGGTTTGTAAGGACCCAATCATAACCCTAATCAAATTGTTGTTAATTAATGAGGATCATTGTTAATAAAGGCAAAATTTGATTATTTTTCAATTATTGAGGTTAAGTCCCAAGAGAGGTATTTTGGTAATTTCAGCATGTAAATATATGAGTCAAGTTAAATTATAATTAAAGAAAAGGATATAATTGAAGTGAATTAGAAAGTCTTGGGGTTAAATTGGAAGAAATTGAAATAATAGGGGTTTAATTGTGTATAAGGGTATAGTGGAAATTTCCCTTGGTGAGATATTTATTCCATTATAGATTATGGTTTTTGGGAGAGATGGAGATCAGCATTTTAAAGGATATATATCTCTCTCTCTCTATGGTTACGGTTTAGAGAGGAAGCTTAGGGTTTTGTTGTTTAAGCATCATGAAGGAGAAGAAGGGAGTCATGAGCAAATAAGTTGGATAAAGGAAGATTTGAAGCTTCAATGTCAGGTATGAGAAAATTATTTATGAGTGGTTACTATAAATGTTTTTCCCTCACTTGCTATATGTGTTTTCTTAGTTGAGATTAAGGATTCAAAATAGTAAATATGATGATTTTTAATGATTGAAAACATAGATGATCATTTAAGGAAGTTGGGATGTGAGATCTAGGATTTAAAATTTATGCTCTGGTTAATCGGGATTTCTGGGTTTCTTGTCACCCCCCAATGCGCAGCCACTTGGTCATTTTCTACATGAGAATACATGGCCACTCATTGTTTTGCCTTTGAGAATGAGTGGCCACTCATTGTTTTGTTCTTGAGAATGCACGACCACTTGTCTTGTATTTCTTCCCCATGTATAGCCATTCATTGTTAATGAGTGGCCATTCATTGTTTTGTTTTTGAGAATACGCGACCACTTATTATTTTGCCTTTGAGAATGAGTGGCCACTCATTGTTTTGTTCTTGAGAATGCACGGCCACTTGTCTTGTATTTCTTCCCCATGCACTGCCACTCATTATTTTGCCTTTGAGAATGAGTGGCCACTCATTGTTTTGTTCTTAAGAATACACGGCCACTCATTGTTTTGCCTTTGAGAATGAGTGGCCACTTATTGTTTTGCTCTTGAGAATGTACAGCCACTCGTCTTGTATTTCTTCCCCATGCACGACCACTCATTGTTTTGCCTTTGAGAAAGAGTGGCCACTCATTGTTTTGTTCTTGAGAATGCACGACCACTTGTCTTGTATTTCTTCCCCATGCACGGCCACTTGTTGTTTTTCCTTTGAGAATGAGTGGCCACTCATTATTTTGTTCTTGAGAATGCATGGCCACTCACCTATTTTCTTCATGGAAGTGCATGGCCACTTATGGCCTTTCCTGTTCTCATGCATGGCCACTTGTATACTTTAATTTTCAATCGTTTTTCTCCACCCTAAGAGGACAATATTGTATAGCCATGTTTATAAATATAGTGATATAATAAGGAGGAATTAAGCTAGTAATGGGAAAGGTTGATGATGGTTGGGCATACAAGGGATGAGTGGTATGTTAATTGATTACCAATGAAATATTATAGTTCTAAAAGTCTTTTAATGCTAATATTTAAAGTAAATATATATTTTAGAAATGTGTGACTATAGGAAGGTCTATTAACCAAATTTGAGTGTTAAGAATGTATAACTGGTGCCATTTGGACACATAACTAACAAGAGTAAGAGAAAATATATTAAGCATATGACTAAGGACAGTAAGAATTAACCTAATGACTCTTACATGTATATGCTATTTAATGTATCCTATGAAATTTGTATTGGCGTGAACTCAAACAAAGTAACTGGCTTTGCTCAAGTACCATATATATATCATTGTTTCTTTACAAGGGCAAGAGATTACCATGTTATGATATAGTAACATTAAGAAGAAAGTTATAATGTGCATGACTAAGTTAAAAGAGATGGAATATTTATTGACACTCAAAGGTGGAACTATAGAAGTTTGGTTATGCTTTAAGGCATAATAGGAATTTAATGATGTGCCTTAATGTAAGAAAACCTACTTACTTATTTAAATGCCCAATGACATAATATGAAAACCGCAAGTCTGCAAGTAGTGTACTAATGATTAAGATGAAATAACCTCACACAACTTACCTAAGTATAAAATGTTATAAGATGCAAAATACAAGTAAGATGATTGAAGTATATACGACTATGTTAAAGTATATCACTTGTGGTTTCTAATCTAGTAAATCATGAAAGTGAATCAAGGGATCAAATATGAACAAGTGGTTACCTTAAGTTGTAAGAGAACCTACTTATTTTATTATATGGATAATAAATGCTTGAGTGTTGCTATGTATATATATGTGTTTATGCCTTAATGTGAATAAGTGTAAGAATAGGGAAACTATTCATAACAAGCAGCAACAAGGTATGTCATTAAGAACTATCCATGAGTTATGTAAGTTCTATATATTATATAGTTGATATAAGCATGCTATGATAAGTAGCTTATCTTAATATGTGAACAAGTGTGAGTAATAAAAGCATGTATTTCTATGATTTAAACTACATAAATATATGTATATATTTATGTGGTCATGCTCAACGCTAATTACAAAACATTTCATGTTATTATCGTTTGCATAAACATGCAACTATATGATTATATGATAGCATCCATGTGTATTAGAGCCTAGAGCTCAATATTGAAGTATGATAAGAATAATGTGCATTCTTATATGAGTGATGGTTTTAAGCGGGGATGCTATATTAAGTAAAGAAAGATATGTTAAATTGAAATATGCTTAAGAATGGTAAAGCTTGCAGGTCTTAGTTCAATTGTGGATTAGATAGGCATGCCTAAAGGGATACAGTCGCAGCTGCCATACTTGACCCCGTTTGTGTCTTGTTCCTTAATGGAACCATCATTCGGCCCTTTTGGGTCCATAGCTTGTTCCTTGTTGGAACCATTGTTTGATCCTGTTTGGGTCTAATGTTTGATATCTTCAAATATCCATAGTTTGATACCTTTGGGTATCCATTGCTTCCGTTATCCACCCATTTTGAACTAGTACTTAGGCAGGCTATTAAAGATGATAAAATGTATAGAAGATAAAGTAAACTATGCATTAATTCCTTCACTTATGTAAGGCAAGCATAATGAATGGCCAATATTGTATTGTTATTTTAAATTCCCTTTGACTATGAAACTGTCTCCATTAAATGAAATTCTATGTTCATTATGATATGATTTTGATATCTCACATCTATTATGAGGAAGTTTCACGTGTGAGTACCAATGCGAGTTAGCTCCACCAATGGGCTCCATGGTGAATAGTTAGGCCATTTGAGCCACCAGCTTATAAGATTATATTAAAAGTTATATGAACTATAGTACACATAAAGATCTTCATTCATATGGAAATTATAGCATGTTGCATATGGTATGAGGACTTGGTCTATTAATCATGATATGTAGTACCTATTCATTGGAATGACATGTAAACTTGTTGGTATGTATGTGAATATTTCACATGTATATGCATATGTATGATTATCATATAAATCCAAGTGCAAACCATGATATACTATGATGTGGTATGATGTTTAAATCGAAATGATAAGATAGCATTAAAGAATGAGTGTCTATGAACTTGAATTGAAAATTTTATAAAGATTTATGAAGAAATCATGTCTAACAATGACTTTATGGTTGCTACATGGCATAAGCTCTCCCGTGTGCATGGATTTAATGCAGATTTCATAACTAATGTAATAATATGATTAATGCATTAAGTTAAAGTTTTGTGCTATAAACAATCTGGATGTCCGAATTCTAAAGTAGTAAGGACAAAGAAAGGTATGAATCAAGCTAGTTTAAAGAAAGAGAAGAAGTATGATGATGATAGTAAATTGACAAGTTTCGAAATAAGATAAGTTACAGAATGCTCTATACATAAGTAATTATGGTACTCTTAATAAGCTTGAGAACTTCTCTAAAATGTTCATTGTGAAATGGACAATGCAATAAACTCATATGTTATTATATGTTATAGAGGAAGTTATATATATGATAAAATGGATTATGGAAATAAGTTATCTATAAAGTTTGTTCCCTACTAAGCTTTATAGCTTAGCACGGGTTTATTTATCCATGTACGTTTCAAGTTAAGCTCCAGCGGATCGATGGCTAGTGCCTAGACAACTAGTGAACAGAAGATCGGGCATAATGCTGTTGCTTTTGAGGATTTCATTATGTACCGTTGGCCAGATATGTTAGGCCTTCTTATTTATGAGTTGGTTTTTAATTTATTTTTGGCATGTAATTGGTCTATCTTATTATTATTATTATTATTATTATTATTATTATTATTATTATTATTATTATTATTAACCTTTGCTAGGTTTAAGATGATGATGATTATCCATTGTTAGTGGATTAGGGTGTTACACGGTTACTACCAAAAACCTAGTAATCGTAAGGCCCAATTCGCTCAAAGATAGATTTCTTTATATGCCATTTTTGACCTATAAAACATCATTTTCAGGGAAAGTGTTCTCTACAAAGTTGTTCCAATATGTCTTTAGTTTCTAAAAAATAAAAAATCACTCAATTATGACTTCTAAAGCTCAAGATATCACTAAAACATTATTAAATATTCACAGGTGACGGACAACAGGGGTCAGTCAATTTCAAGCTCATTTTCGAAAATTTTAGAGATAGATTTAGATTCTAATTTCTTCTACAAAGTTGTAGATATATGTCTTATATTTAATATGCAACTAGAATCACTCAATTTAGAATTTTACAAAAAAAGTTATACCATTCTTAGTAAAACTGGTTCATGTAAACTCTATATAGATTTCTACTAGTTCACTTCTAAAGGTACAAATCATTATTCTCACCCAACAACAACATCATCACTCATATCTATCATCAAATACACAACATTATAGAATATTAAGCAATAGAATCAAACAAATATGGCAAATAAAGTGAAGAACTCCCAAACCTTAACTAGCTTTACTCCTTTCTTCTTCCTCTTTCCTTGCTCTCTTCCTCTCTTTAAGCTACCAAAAGCATGAAATCTTTGAAGAAGAAAACCTATGAAGATGGGAAAAATTTTCTATGTTTGGGACCTTCATTTGGCCGGCCACATATCCCTTTTTATACCATGAGATCTCTCCACTTCTCATGACTTCTCATGAGACTTCTAGTGTGGGACACATGCCTTTATCCTATTGGCCACTCTTTTCTTTGCAACTTACTACTTCTTTCTTTATTTCTATTTTTACCACAATTTTTTTACTTAATCTTTTCAATTAAACCCTCAATGTCACATTCTTTCTAATTTACACATTAATGTCTTAGTATAAAATTACCATTTTGCCCTTACTATTTTAATTTAATTCCTTTCGTGTCCTTTCCTACATTTTCAATGCACATCTCCTCTTATTACCTCCACTCTATACATCAAACATACCCGATTACTCCTAAGGTGTAATGTGGGGCCTTACAAGATTTATGTATAGTATTTTATTTATCTTTTGGAAAATTTATGATCGACTTCTAGCAAGTGTACTAGATCGGCTAGTAATATAGGGAAATATAGATTAAGACCCCCAAATATTGTATCCAATGGAATATGAATTGCTAAGAAGAATATCTATGTATGACTTAAATTAATATGAGATTGTTTCCCAAATATTTTCGATTTAAAGTCAAAAATTAAACTAAATAAATAATTAAACAAAACAAAAACTAAAATTAAACTAATATGAATTAAAAAAAATAATAACTAAAATTCTCTTGCTAAAGGAACTATCCACCTTAACTTTCATTGTAATGACTTAATTTTATTAGGAACACTAGTAATTATGGAAAGCTAGATGAAATAAAGCCAAATATCTTTATGCAAGAATATCTTTCTTAAGCATTAAATTCTCTTTTTAGGAACAATTTAGCACTCAGCATAAAAATTCAATTTAAAGTCCTAAACATTTATTGAACTCTCTTGTAAATAAATTTAACTCCAATTTATTCTTGGTTCCTCATCTCTCAGTCATAACAAATATTATCAACATATAACTATCTCAAAATCAAAAAATATTCATGCATAGATAATACAAAATTAACCCAAGAACATACAAATCAGTGATAGTGCCTAAACCAATTTTTAGTTATTAATTTAATAAACCAACAATTAATCTTAATACAATCAAAGATGAGAATATGCTTAAAACTAAGAAATAATCAACTGATATTGAAATTAAAGCTCAAAATAAAGTCATAACAATTAAAATATAAGATTTAAGTATCCATTAGAAAAAGAAGAAAAAACTACTTCATAATCAAAATAAAAGAACAACTAAAATAAAAAGAACAATAAATTAATAAAATAGAAAAGTACTGTACAAAACTAACAAAAGAAAATTAGAGAGAAAACTAAAGAAAAATCAAAATTAAAGCTTGCTTTGTTCTCTCTGATTGATTATTTTTTTATGGTGTTTTGATCCTTTATTTATGGGTAAAAATACAAGGAATTCTAGCATTTAAAGCTTCCTAAATCAGAATAGGAAAAGAACTCTGCTAATTAGAAAGTTTCGTTAAACTATGATTCTTGATGCGTGGTCAGGTAGGTTAAAGACTAAAATTGATGTATTGCCGTTTGTGGATTTCCTTCTTGGGTTGCATGAAAAAATGGCTTTTCCCTTCTTCCCTTGCATGGCCATGTTTAGGCTTATAAATTCTTACATGGCCAAGCATGAATAATGCCTTTATGATGCACGACCAAGTATGGCATTTCTGCTCTTTTGCCCAATTTCTTCAACTTTTGATCCTTTTACACAATTTCTTCATACATGGGGATTCATATTTTTATGCACAACATTGTTAATTATCTTTGGACTGAATTTTGAATTTATGGCTTCAATTTCTTAAAATTATGAATTTGACCCAAAACTTTCCATTTCTTTCAATTAAGACATTTTTTCTTCATTTTGGCCTTAAAAAAAATATCATAATTTACAATTAACCCTTAAAACATAAATTTAACCAATTAAACCAAATTTCAACTAAATTAAAGCTAAATTAACTTAATAAACCACCTAAAAATACACTAAAAATATCATTTAATTCACAATTATCAAATACCCAACACATTGACTTTGCTTGCTCTGGAGAAAATTAGAACAATCGAATTCCTCAAAATAATCAAACATAAATTAAGAATCATGAATTTCAAAATTAAGCTTAGCAATTAACAAGAGCACTTAATAAAATCTCCAACTAGAATAAATTTAAACAAGACAATATGAGCTAGTTTTCATGTGTGTGTGCAACACCAAAATATTTTAAGCATTTTTCAAAAATTTAAAATGGCAATGCAAATTCATAATTAAGATTAGAATGATTGTACACATAAATATACAAATGGTTTCGCATTTGAAACTCTAGAAGCACCATAGGCCTCTCCTTTAGCACGGGAACCTAAAGGTCATCTCTACTAAACAACTAAAAAGTAAAAATTAGAATTACTTAGGTCTTTTAAAGGTTGTAATGGGGCTAAGGTATTGGATATCAAAGAATGGATAAAAGATCAACAACAAGAATAGCCACTTTAAGATAAAATAGACTAACATTTCTAAAATTTCATCCCATTAACTTAAATAATGAAGAACTTAGCCAAACTTTCTCAACCCTTCACAATTTAAAGCTCTTATGAGAGAGAAAACTATTGAAATTCTCTCAATTTCACAGCATATTCCATTTTAAGAAGTCATACTTGCTTTCCCTTATAAAATACCCCACACTTTAGATTTTTTCCATATATGTTAACTTTATCGCAATATTTATTTCTTTCTTTTTTTCTTTGTTTTTTTTTCTCTTTTTTTTTTTTACTTTGGCATTGTTGTTGGTAATACAATAATAATGTAAGGCCCCAAGAATGACCCTAGTTGAAATTACTTGATTTAATGAATTGTTATTTGATTAAGACTTATTGAAATGCATGAATTTCGTAATAAAGTTGTAAAGGTAAGTGATAATTTCAATTGATTCATAAGTTGCTTGGTATAAAAATGTTTAAGAGTGTAATTGAGGTAAATAATATAAATTATGGGTGAACTTATAAGAGAATATATATATATATATAAAGAAGTGGGGTAATTTCTTAAAGATTTATATGTGTGGGATCTTTATGTGTCATGCATTTTATTGGGGGGTTAAAAGAGAATTTTCCATTGTTTATAATTTCCTAATACTAGATTAAAGGGAGGAGAGATGATAAGAAAATAAAGGAAAAAAAAGAAAGAAGGAAGGGAGGATCAGACAAGGAGGTGAGAGCCGACCAGCAGCCACAATGGCCACTCTCATCGGCGGCAACTCGTGCGCCACCGCACCCTTCCCATCGTCGGTGTCTAAGATCCCTCATCACGCCATTCTCTCCAACTCCTCTCCCTTTGGTGATAGTAACTACTGTTCCTCTTTTTCGGTAGCATATGGCAGTCATCGAAGAGACAAATAACACCGATGAGTTCCCTGCAATAAGGCAATTGCTCCGATGTCTTCAGGCCCTTTACAAACATCGACAGCATCTGGGAGAGAGAGAGAGAGAGAGAAAGCCAGTGAAATTAGCTCGATCTCTGAGCAGATGGCGGACTATAGAGCGCGTGAATGCTCCCAGATTGTTGCCGATTAAACCACGTTCAGGTGAGCAGCAATGGTGCGCCTCCAGTGAGATTTTGATGGGCACAAAATAGGTATGGGAACTATGTTAAAAATGGATTACATGTGTTAAATTGAATCAAAATTTGGTTAATCATTCTGAGATTATGGTGGTAATAGTGTTTGTTCTTACATGCAATTTTTTTAGATGATGTTGAGCAATAGCAGAGTTAATACAGTAAATTATAATTGAAATTGCAGTTGATTGATGTTTAAACCATGAGAAGGCTGAGTTTGTTGCTCTGTCATAAGATTTTCTTGAAATTAAAGCTATATTACATAATAGATTTGGGAAATTTGGGTGATTTACAAGTGAATTTAGCCACGGTTTATCAAAATACATGGTGGGAGTTAAGTTATTTTTGAAATTTGGGATGCATGCAAGGAAAGATATTGGGTTTATTATAGAATTGCAGGGTTGGGTTGTCTTGGCCGATTGGATTATCATAGTTTGTCCAGTTCATCCTCTTTTATTGCCCTATTAATTCAATTATAATAAAGACACATTAATTTGCTTCTGAACAATTTTCAATGTAGCATTACGAATAAAGTTTGTTCAAGTATTCAAGTTTGAAATGGTTAGTATAAGAAGATGTGGGGATATAGTGAGTTAAGAGAAATAAACAGTGAAGTTGTATTATAGAATTAATTGTAAAGGGACTAAATCTTAATATTAACTATATAAGGATTTTATTTGATCTTTATATAAGTTTTGACAATTGGATAATACAGTATGTATAATCATTGATTTGTTATGTTTATAGGGAATTTTAGAGTATCTATTTCATAAAGTAAATAAGCATCTAATAAGTATATTCTAAGGAAATTCTCATCAAAGATATGAGTACATACTTTTCTGAGATTTATATGAATTGGGTTTTGAACACCATTGTTAACTATAATTTAATTTAGAAAGTAAGTTCATTGTAAAGTAGGATTTTTGATATTACTCTTAATTGCTTAAATGATCTAATATATATATATATATATATATATATATATATATATATATATATATATGGGTGTAAGGTTATATTATATGAACAACTTATGATTTGCTTGTAACGTCAGAACCATATAAGAGTTTCAAAGACTTTATAGATAATAGAGATTATATATTTATATACTCACTATTCATTCCAATATTAATTCAGTAAAAGCAGGTGTTAATGAGAAACTATCACAATTGATAAGTAAATGGCAGTGAAGAGTTGCTATTATATATATATATTAAGCTAGATTACAAGAACGCATTTAAGTAGCAAGTATAATTTATTGTAAAGGCTTAGCGTATAAAATGTGATTGTGGGTAAATTTAATCTTGATTACTTATTTTACTTTATGAATATTCATAGGCATTATTGTGTTGTATGAGTTTGTCGTGTTGGTAAAAAGTCAAGGAATTACATTATTACATGAGGTTAAGTATAGTGAAAGGTGCTGAGGTGAGTTATGAAATGCTAATATTCATTTATACCACAGTAAATTGTCATAAACCATGGAAAAATATTGAACAAGTATGAAAATAAAATATATATATAAGCATGATGATTAATATTACTGCTAAGATATGATAAGTTATTTAATCATGTATTTATGATTAATAAGAACATTCTTGGTTAAATATGTTGGCATTACTATGAACCTTAAAATAATTTTGTTGGTTATATTACTCTAATTAGAAGAGATTAACAGGTTAAGCAAATGTAAATATGTAATGCATGCATAATTATTATTATTATTATTATTATTATTATTATTATTATTATTATTATTATAGTATAAATAGACATGAAAGTGAATTGATAATTTTTTTTTAAATGATGAGTAACATACATGTAATTTATTAGATTGCTTTTTAAATGTAAAAAAAAGAGCCATAATGCTTAAGTAAACTTGACTTGAATATATTAAGTTCTCTCAATTGACATTTTCGAGAAATTAATGTCTATAGTTATAAGGAGTAGTGCTTATGTTATCCTATTAGTTTGTCTAGGAAATACCTTATGTGTTGTTAAAGAATATATAGTTTGTTCTCTATAATCTAATAGGTGATAAAAGTGGATTAAGGAAATAAAATATAAATTTAGTGAAGATTAATACATTAGGTTGATGTGACCATAAGCCAGTGAGTATTATATTAAAGTATTTAAACAAGGAAGAACAATATAAGTACATTTGCATAAGAATGGGTTTATAGTATAGTATAAGGCCTATACTTTGTTGGTTATACAACTTTGATTCAAACTGATTGGTAGGATAGACTATTATGAACATGTGGTGGTATATTTCATTCGTAGGGTTGCTTAAACATTAGAGTCATCTTTTCCAAATATCATTAAAATGTTTTAGCATATAAACTTATGATTTTAGAGTAATTTCTTAACCATGGAATTTGAGTTGCCATTTTTACTTAAATTCAAAGATGGGTATTTAATTACTTAATGATAAATCACTTAGGAATTTAACTATTAAGGTTATTAAAACACAAAGTGAGATATCTTATGAATCTAATGGACTATAATAGTGAAATTGAAGATTTATAAATCAAGTCAATAGTAGAATTTGTTTATAGTATAGTATAAGGCCTATACTTGAACAAATATAATGATCATTACTTATATATATATATATATATATGCATGCTTAATACATGAATAATTCTATACTACTTGTTAGAAAGGGTATGACTATGGTATTATGTGTGTATTCTTATGATGTTATAAAAGAACCTATGTCATGCAAATACATGAATTTACCTAAGCTTTTGTGTACGTAAAATTGTATAACTATATGTAATTCTGATATTGAACTTATATGCATGAAGAGACACTTGAACAACATGGATTGGTATGAGTAGGTATTAATTCCAGAATAAAATATATGTATTAAGTGTAATACATTGATTCACATGTAGCTATTATAGTAATTGAGTATGAGGTTGTGATAATATAATTAAGTACATAGGTGATTGGAGGATAGTCATGATGAATCGTAATGGTACATTTTTCTACAATGATAATATGCTTAAGAGATGATACATGCACATGTAATTTATATGATTACATTTCCATAAATACAACATTATGATGCTTGAGCAAGATTGATTATTATTAATCATATCTAACATATGCCTTTATATGGACATCAAGTAGTGAATACTTATTGTAAGGACCCAAAATAGGCCCTAGTAGAATTCAAGGGCAATTACATGTTATTAAAGTCTAATTGAGTATTATTGGATGAATTATTAAGAGTTAAGATATTGATTGGGGCAAAAATGTTATTAAGTTATCATTAATTATGTGATAAATGTGTTAATTATATGGTATGAACATTATAAGGGCATAATTAAATTATTATTGTTGGTATAATAATATTCAAGGGTGTAATTGAAGTATAAAGTATTAGTTTAGGGGTTAATTCATAAATACAACATCTTTAGGGGTAAATGTAAATAAATGAATAATTGAGAGGTTAATTTAAGAGAAAGAATAAGTGAATAGGTTAATTTATAACATGCAAGAAATGGAGGGATCACTTTATAACATGCAAAAAGGTGTGGGTTAATTATAGGTTATGCAAATTGTTGAGGGATCAAAAAGGAAATTTTCTTTAGCTATTATAAATAGCCATTTTATAGTGGAAAGAAAGAGAATGGTAAGAATACATAGTGAGGGCCAGATTTTGTAGAGAGAGTTACAGAAAATTCATTTCTTCTTTTCATTCCTTAAAGCCATAGTTGATCTCTCAAGGAATTCTTAAAGAAAAGTCTTTGCATGTGGAGTTAATCAAGTGTAGTTAGTGTTAAACAACAAGGTAAGTATATAAATTTGTTAGTTAATCTTTTCTTTTTCTTCTTCATCTTCCTTAGTTGATGGTCTAATGAGTTAAATGTTGGAACTTTGGTGTTGAATGAATGAATTGATGTAAAGGAAAAGAAAAAGGTAGAGGGAACAAGGAAAAAAGGGCTTGCAAGGGATTGGGAGTGAAAAAGGGATTTCGGCCAAAGGTATGGGAACTTAGGGTTGTTCATATTACATGTGAAATTATCTACTGGAACATGTTGTGGTTGACTTTAAATCTTGAGTAAAGTAAAGAGAATACAAGATAAGAAATGCATATGAAGTTATAGTGTGATTCCTTTGATCTAGTGCTAGAAATTTTAGTGTAAGTTAAAATAGAGACCTCAAAATGTTACAATTAAAATTTCTATAGTTAATTAAGACATATAATTACAAAGTTGTAGAAGAAACCTAACTTTAATTCTGCCTCTATCTAATTTTTACGATTTATTGAAAATTAGATGAACTATTAATGTAGGTTCCAAAATAGCTTGTGGTTAAATTGAGGTAACTTTGTGTACAATGATCAGAATGATGTAAGATTAATTTATATGGAAAATATACTTCTAAATCTACACTTCTTAAGAAGAAAGTTAAGCCTAAATCTGTCTCTAAGTATATAAAATTTAGGGTTGAACTCGGACTAGTTCACTAGACTGCTCATAGAAATAGTGTTTATAAAAATGGGAATATCTTGGGTTTGAGAATAGATATTTAGATGATTTCAATTGGGTGTTAAAATAGACATCCAATAAAATATTTTATAAGAAGAAATCACGTTCAAATTCTATCTCTAAATGGGTCATAACCCAGCTTGAAAATCGGATAAGTGTGCAATCTTGTACTCATAAATAGTCTTCAGTATTTAGTTGATATCTCTTAATTTAGAACTGATATTGAGATGTGGCTTGATTTTATAGAAAATAGAAATGTATATCTACAACTATGTGGAAGGAACTTTTTCTAAAAAGGCCGTTTAGTGTGTCAAAAATGAAGTACAAAATGAGTTTGTTAAGTAGTTTGCAGGATTTTGGGAACAGGGTGAAAATTCGTAGGGTCAAATAGACTGTCGCAAGCACGACACTTGTCACGAGCGTGACACCATGATTTTTGCCCATAATTTTTCTTTTTATTCCCCTTTATCAATATATTAGGCTACTCCCATGTGATACACATATAACTGAACAAAATAAGCCTTGAATGCAAGTATATGAGAGCTATAGACTCGTGTGTATATAAATTTGTATCAAAAGATTTATATAGGGGTTTGCATGATTTGTATCATTTACATTGAAAATTTTATATTAATTTATACCTATGCATCATTGAAATTGTGCATTAATAGTTAAGTTATAGCACCATGAATAATTATGAAATTATTATTAATTATATGTGTATGATAATATGATTGTGATATGATGTGTTGCCTAAAGATCATATGTTCAAGTATAAGTTCATGATGAAAGGTATGTTTAATTATCGGTACTCGAATTACTATATGAATATAATAATAGGTTTAAATCTTGAAATATGCTTTTACTTAATTATGACATCGACATGCATATGCATTCACATCTAATTATGGTTTTTGTAAATATATCATATAAGTATGATAATATAAGGCCTATACTTTGTTGGTTATACTACTTTAATTCAAACTGATTTGCAGGACAGATTATTATGAACATGTGGTGGTATATTTCATTCATAGAGTTGCTTAAACATTAGAGTCTTCTTTGCCAAATATCATTAAAATGTTTTAGCATATAAACTTATGATTTTAGAGTAATTTCTTAACCGTTGAATTTGAGTTGCCATTTTTACTTAAATTCAAATGAGGGTATTTAATGACTTAATGATAAATCACTTAGGAATTCAGCTATTAAGGTTATTATAACACAAAGTGAGATATCTTATGAATCTAATAGACTATAATAATGAAACCGAAGATTTATAAATCAAGTCAATAGTAGAATTGGTTTATAGTATAGTATGATGCCTATACTTGAACAAATATAATGATTATTACTTATATATATATATATATATATATATATATTTATATATATGTATGCATGCATGCTTAACACACGGATAATTTATACTATTTGTTAGAAAGGGTGTGACTATGGTATTATGTGTGTATTAATTACTATGATGTTATAGAGGAACCTATGTCATGCAAATACATGAATTTGCCTAAGTTTTTGTGTATGTAAACTTGTATAACTAAATGTAATTTTGATATTGAACTTATATGAATGAAGAGACACTTGAACAATATGGATTGGTATGAGTAGGTGTTAATTCCAGAATAAAAGTATATGTATTAAGTGTAATATGTTGATCACATATAGTTATTATAGTAATTGAGTATGAGGTTGTGATAATATAATTAAGTACATAGGTGCTTGGAGGATAATCATGATGAATCATAAAGGTACATTTTTCTACAATGATAATATGCTTAAGAGATGATACATGCACATGTAAATTATATGATTACATTTCCATAAATACAACATTATGATGCTTGAGCAAGATTGATTATTATTAATCATATCTAACATATGCCTTTATATATGGCTATCTAGTGTTGAATACTTATTTTGGGTAAGTATAAACTATTTGATTGATGTGACATTGATATATATGCAAGTAATACATGATATTTTACTCATTACTATGCAGCAACATGTGTATGAGTATCAATACCTGATACATGATTATGCATGCACATATATGTATATGATTGAATAGAGTAAAGCAAAGTAATGTTAAATAAAGTAAAGGGAATTAACTGCCTGCTTAGTGTTTAGAATGTGGATAGATAGATGCCTATAAAGATATTGCAGCTGCCACCGTTGACCTTTTTAGGTCTAAAGTATAGTCGATCCTACTTGATCATGCATAGCCTAATAGGGTTGTTACTTGCCCTCGTGTGGGTCTCTGACCGATCCATCATACAATTAGCCCTGATGGGGTCCATAGTTTTGATATCTTCAGATATCCACCGTTTTGATACCTCGGTATCCACCGATCCCATTATCCACCTTTAGAACTTAAGCAGGCTAAGTTACAGTATAATTGCATCATAGTCTATCTCAGTATAGTGAGACATATGTTTATGGAATATCATGTTTAACTGGGTTTACTAATACATGTATTATATTTATGCATATATATATATATATGTATGTAGATCAATATATGAAAAATAGAGATTTGTGGATACTAAATTCAATGTAGGATTACATTGCTGATTGAAAATGTTATATTTTTAAAGTACAGGTACAGTGTAAGCATTTAGGTATAATTAACCTGTATTATTGATGGTGCTCATGATTGGTTTTAATCATAAAAATTGTTTCTTAAGTTTAAATGTATAGAATACACCGATAAATTATATGATATATGTATGTTAAATGAATTGTTGAGCTATGATAATTAATTATTTTTATATATACAACGTGTTGTGAATAAGAATATTATAGTGGTATTCTCATTATAAATCTATATTTCATTTGTTACATTTTGAGTGTATGTATCGATGACTGCTGTGAGCAGTCCTTCATATGTTTTTATTCCCCACTAAGCTTTATAGCTTAGCAAGGGTGTTTTATCCATGTAGGTTGCCATAAAAGATTGTATTCGTTGGGGTTATATCGGCAGTGGGATGGCCAACACGAAAGAGAACCACAGGTATAGCTGATGATGTTGAATTGTATTATGTTTACCCATGATGTTTTGTATCTATGTGTATTAGTTGTTAATTTTGTATTGATCAAAGAAACTTAGTTATGTGTAAAAGTTTTACTCTAGAATCCATATGTTGGTTTTATAAATTAAAAAAAAATAGGCTTGAAAACGCATTTAAGTGAGTTTAATATTTTAGGTTAAGGAGTTTCAGTTAAACAAAGGTTTAGGTTGTCACACTTATACTGGGTAAGTATAAACTATTTGATTGACATGACATTGATATATAGGCAAGTAATACATGATACTTTACCCATTGCTATATAGTAACACATGTATGAGTATCAATACTCGATACATGATTATGCATGTACATATATGTATATGATTGAATAGAGTAAAGCAAAGTAATGTCAAATAATGTAAATGAAATTAACTGCCTACTTAGTGTTTAGAATGTGGATAGATAGATGCCTATAGGGATATTGCAGCTGCCACCATTGACCTTTTTAGATCTAAGGTATAGTTGATCCTACTTGATCATGCGCAACCCCTTTTGGGTTCTTAACTGGTCCACTGTACAGTTGTCCCTGTTTGGGTCCATAGTTTTGATATCTTCGGATATCCACCATTTTGATACCCTCGGTATCCACTGATCCCGTTATCCACCTTTAGAACTTAAGAAGGCTAAGTTACAGTATAATTGCATCATAGTCTATTTTAGTACAATAAGGCATATATTTATGAGTTTTTTCTAATGCATGTATTATATTTATGCATATACTTATATATATGTATGTAGATCAATATATGAAAAATAGAAATTTGTGGATGCTAATTTGAATGTAGGATTACATTGTTGATTGAAAACGTTATATTTTTAAAGTATAGGTACAGTGTATGCATTAAAGTATAATTAACCTGTATTATTGGTGGTGCTCATAATTTATTTTAATCATAGAAATTGTTTCACAAGTTTAAATGTATAGAATATACAGAGAAATTATATGTTATATGTATGTTAAATAAATTGTTGAGCTATGATAATTCATAGTTTATATATATATATATAACATGTTGTGACTAAAATTATTACCATGGTATTCTTATGATAACTCTATATTTCATTTGCTGCATTTTGAGTGTATGCATTGATAACTACTGGGAGCAGTCTGACCAGTGTCTAGCAAGTGTACTAGATCAACTAGTAATATAGGGAAATAAGATTATGACCCAAAATATCGAACCCAAGGGAAACTTGTGCTTGTAGGTGCTATTGTAATTTCAAAGCCAATTTTCGTGTGCAAAAGAGAGGAGAGAAATCCCAAATTTATGATGAGTGAAGAATTAAAACTAAAAATAACTAAATTAAAACAATTGAAAAAAAAACTAAAGTAAAGGAAAAATCTTTTGAAGCAAATAAATTTAATGAGTTAAAAATCAATATTAAAGACAACTTTCACTAAAGGACTATCCACCTTAACAAGTATTGCTATGACTTAAATAAAAGAAAGCATACAAGTGATTATGGATAATTCAGGTTAATAAAACCAGATAACTTTATTCAAGATTTATCATTCCAAGCATCAAATTTTCTTATTCAGATAAACATAACACTTAGCATAAAGAATTGAATTAAGTCTCCTAGATGTCTATTAAAGCCTTTCTCAAGAGATTTAACTTTCACCTATTCTAGGTTACCCTTTTCTTAATCTTAACTTACTCAAATCAACACACAATCATAGCTTATTCAGATTATAATCATGCATTAATCCAACTAAATTAACCGAAGATCATGCAAGTCATTATTCAACTTAAACCAATTAATTAACCAATGCTTAATCAAGTTAATGATCAACTTAAAATTAAGAAAAGACAAGATTATGTTTAAGAACCAAGAAATAATCAAATTGTATTTAAATTGAACAACAACTTAAGTCATAACAATACAAGTTTAAGGATTCAAGTATCCTTTAGCAAAAGTCAAAGAAAACTACTCACAAACTATTCTTAAAATTAAAAACAACGTTTTGAAGCAAACAGTAAACAAAGAACGTAAAAACAACTAAGAAAACAAAGCTTAATTCTAAAGATTGATGATCATTCTTCTATGTTTTGGACTGCTATATAAAGGCAAAATTGTAGTAGACACCTTGTTAAACTCCAGTCACAAAATAGGAATCAAATTCTGCTAAAACAGGAAGCTCGAAAATCCTTCGCGATATGGGAAAACTGGAACACGTGGCCACGCCCCTCAATATGCCTTCTTTACATGTGACCACGGCTCCATTTATTCTTCCTCCATACGTGGCCACGTGTGGTCCATCACTGGAATCCACGTGGTCACGTGGTCTTCATTTGTTTCTTCAATTCTTATCACGTGGCCACGGTTCCTCACAAATACTTCTTCACGTGGCCACGGTTCCTCATAAAGACATCTGACAAACTAGAGTTCAAATCCAGTGTCTGCTTGTTTGTGGGTTATCTTAAAGAAACAAAGGGATACTACTTTTACTCAATAGGCGAGAACAAAGTATTTATTGCTCGCAATGCTGTTTTCTTGGAAAAAGGAGTTTCTTCTCAAGAAAGACAGTGGGAGTAAAGTAGAACTTGGAGAAATTCAAGCGCCACAAACTCCTATAGTGGTTGAGTTGGAAATGGGATCAAGTTCACAACCAGTTGTGGAATAAGAACCCATTACATAAGAACCTAGAAGGTCCGATAGGGTACGTCAGGAGATCGAGAGATATGGATTTCTAATCACTGATAGTGACACTATTGAGTTAGTAGATTGTGAGGATCCTACTACTTACCGAGAAGTTATTGAGAGCCCAGACTTGGAAAATTGGCTTGAAGCCATGAAATCCGAGATACAATCAATGTACGATAACCAGGTTTGGACCTTGGTTGATCCACCGGAAGGTGCTAAGGTAATTGAATGCAAGTGGCTATTTAAACTCAAAGCTGATAAGACCTACAAAGGTAGACTAGTAGCAAAAGGTTTTCGACAAACTTATGGTTTAGACTATGATGAGACCTTTTCGCCTGTAGTCATGCTCAAATCCATTAGGATCTTGCTTTCCATAGCTGCATATCATGATTATGAGATATGGCAAATGGATGTCAAAATTGCTTTCCTCAATGGAAATTTACTTGAGGATGTGTATATGACACAGCCTGAGGGTTTTGTCAATCCCAAGCATCCTAAGAAGGTTTGCAAGCTTCAAAAATCCATTTATGGATTAAAGCGAGCATCCCAAAGTTGGAATCTTCGTTTTGATGAGGCAGTCAAAGAATTTGACTTCATCAAGAACGAAGATGAGCCTTGTGTGTACAAGAAGGTTAGTGGGAGCATAGTAGTATTTCTGGTCCTATATGTGGACGACATCCTTCTCATTGGGAATGACATTCCAACATTGCAAAAGGTTAAGCAATGGTTGGGAAAATGTTTCTCAATGAAAGACTTAGGTGAAGCCGAGACAATACTTGGTATTCGAATCTATAGAGATAGATCGAATTGGCTCTTGGGACTAAGTCAAGAAAAGTATATAGATAAAGTACTAAAGCATTTTAGTATGGGAGACTCAAAGAAAGGGTACATACCTTTGGCTTTGGGAGTTCCTTTGACTAAAGAACAGTGCCCTAAAACCAAAGAGGAAAGGGACAACATGATTAGAATCCCATATGCATCTGCTATTGGATCTATCATGTACGCTATGTTATGTACTAGGTTGGATGTTGCTCATGTACTGAGTATAACCAGTAGGTTTCAGCAAGACCCTGGTGAGAAGCACTGGTCTACTATAAAAGGAATTCTGAAGTACCTGTGAAGGACTAAGGATCACTTCTTGGTGTATGGTGGTCAAGAAGAGCTCGTCATACATGGTTATGCCGATGTTGCTTTTCAGACCAGCACTCAGGATTCTAGATCGTAATCTGGATTCATTTTTGTTTTGAATGGTGGTGCTGTCAGCTGGAGAAGCTCAAAGCAAGAGATCATTGCCGACTCAACTACAGAATCTGAGTATATTGCAGCAAGTGAGGCTGCAAAAGAGGCTGTTTGGATTAAAAATTTCATTTCTGGATTAGGAATGGTCCCAAGCATCCTAGACCCATTAGAAATTTTCTGTGACAACAACGGGGCCATCGTATAGGCAAAGGAGCCCCGGTCACACCAGAAATCCAAACACATACTCATGAGGTACCACCTGATCAGAGAAATCATTGATCGTGGGGATGTCAAGGTTAGCAAGATAGCAAGTGAAGACAATGTAGCAGATCCTTTAACGAAAGAGTTGCGTCCAAATCTGCACGAAGCTCATTTGAGAGCGTTCGGTCTTAGGGCTATGCCTAATTGGGACTAGTGCTAGTGGGAGATTATTAGTGTAAGCCCTAGCCCCAATGCATTGTAACAAAACACTTGAAATTAATAAAATGAGGCATTTGTTTTATCTTTTGTATTCTTGTGCATGTCAATTGATAAAACTATCCAAGAATGTCGTTTCGATTTAAGTTATCATGTGTGAGGCACATGGTTGTAAGACCTTGAAACAAATGAAACTTCATTCTAAACATCCCTAGTCAGTCATTGTTATGGGAATAACAATGAATTAAGACTAGTATGCTCTCTCTGATATTATGAGTTCTGTCTTACGGATCATTAGGACAAGAGTGTCAATCAGAGATCATAGATACATGTTAAAGAACATGGTATCTAGATATGATCCGCTCATGAGAACACTACATGGTACAAGTCATAAGTGTTTCTCATATGCAAGTTTTGTATCGGAGTTTTTAGACCTGAAATCTCTATGAAACTCTTTATGAATTACTGTGTACTTTGACATACACCTAACGTGCTCGCAACAGAGTGACAAGTATGGGTATGATTGGGTATGCATTGATTCATGTTAGAGAGCATGAGAGAAGTGAAGGGATTACCCCTCTCAATAAGAGAGAAAATATCATCGGCCACTTGATCAGTGAACTGAGACGTGTATGGCCATATCGAGATGAAATAATGAGTAATCATTATTTATCTAAGAGTTCAGTGTCATTGGAATATCAAGAAAGGAATTAATATATATATAAGGATGACTATTTCCATGCCTTATATTAATTCTGATATTTATGGGTAAGGGACTATGCAAAATTGCATTAGGTCACTAAATGCCATATGCATTTTCATTTAATTTGGAATGCTATAATATCTTGCTAGAGAATATATATAGCCTTTGAATTAATTTATTAATTCATTGCCAACATTAAATGGACCTATAGGATCGCACACAAAGCATTGGGCTTAAAATATTTAAATAATGTATTGGGCATTAATTTGGGCTTTTAATTAAAGTCAAATTAATGTGTGTAATGGATTATTAGATTGCTATTGGACCTTGGCCCATGAGAGAGAGAAATTCAGCCCACAATGTTTAATTTCAATTAATTAAATGTCATGTATTAATTTAATTAATTGAGTATTAAAGCCTAAAGATATATTTATCTAATTAAATCATTTAAATGGAATTTGATGTGGCCGAAATTCCTAGGGAAATACCAAGGAATTTCGGCACATGTATTATTTTTATTTAAGTGGTTTATTAGATTTAAGTGTCTTATCTTTTATCCTATATTAAGTGATTTCATTCAATTAAATGTCTTATGTTTTATTTCAAATTTGAATTTTAAATTCAAAGGAATTTAATTCAAAATATATAACTTATTTTTAGGAAGTGATTGAGGTTGAATTAATTATCTTGAGGTAGTAAATTCAGATCAAACACTTGCCAAAAAGATAATGATATATAAAGAAATAAAACCCTAGGAGACTTAAGAGTTAAGTTTTGGCGTGAAACCCTAATTTTCTCTAAGTGTGGCGTGAACTTCATCTCTCTCTCTCTTAATTCTTTTGGTCCAATTTTCACAAGGAGAAAGGATTGTTCCTCATTCTTTTGTGTTCTTGGGTAGTAATAGCAACCTAAGAGAAGTACAAAATCAAAATTTGTAGCTTTAAACTATAGCCATTACACAATACCTTAAAGAAGAGCTAGCAATCTCGATTTTAAGCCAACGGTGCAATTGTGCGTGTGAAAATAGAGGAAGTGGCATAAAAGGTTGTTCCTTGGCATTGGTGATCGAGATCTAAGGTGGACAAAGTCATCTTAGTTGCTGGTCATCACCAAATTCAAGATTTAAAAGGCATCAAAAGTTGTAAGTTTCAAAACCCTAAAATTGCATGTTTCGTTTCTTGCTTCGGATTTGTATGGTATTTATGTTGAAAATTTTTGTTTTTCCGCTGCGTTATCATCACATTCATACCATGTCATATTCCATCAAACTAGGGCAAACTAAGTTTTCATGCAAACTAAATGAAAAGGTGAACTATATAAGTCTTTAATACATTTTACAAACTTAAGAAAAGAAAAGAAAACAAAAGAAAACACAAAACACAAAACAACAAAGTTTGATTCATGAAAAAGAAAAGAAAAGTTGAAAACAAACTCCCTGAAAGGAGGCTACCCCCTCCTCAAAAGTTTGCTGTCCACAACAAATGATGATCTATTTCGGTGGAGGTGGTGGTGGAGGAAAATGCTGCCAAAAGTGATGGATAAAATGCTCAACTCTCCTATTTTCTTCCATGACCGTATCACGAAGCATATCCAATCTTCCTTGCATTTGATCAAGTCTAATTTTTTGAGCATCCATCCGGCCACTTAATTGATTAAATGGTGCTTCCCATTCTGGTGTTGTAGGCTCATTTATGGGGGAAGGCACAGCTGTGGCAACATACTCCTCATTTGGTTCCCCTTGCTGCTCCTCTTACTGCTCCTCTTGCTACTCCTCAAACCGAATATTGTTTTCTCTTAAATACTCCTCCCGAGTTGCTCAATGACCACGAGGCTTAGGGATCAAAATTTTCATCCTTTTCAGCATTTTATTATCAATACAAGGCAGATCTCCTTTAAGTTGTTCCCCATAAATCGGATGCTCAACTGCAAAAGCTAAAACTGTAGCTATCCATCCTATAGAAATATTATCAATGTGTCCTGGCATTTTCTGCAAGTCCTTAATTCGAGTAGCTATAATGCCCGCTCTGTTTAGTGCTATTCCATCCAACATGCATCGGAGAACCATTGCTTGAGATACACTAATAGTGCTTGCATTCTTCAAATTGTTGTACATACTCTTTGCAAGAAAATGATGAATGATTCTTAATGCATGAGTCCTTAAAGCATGGACCTTGCATTGTCCCCCTACCCATGGCTCATCTAATTCTAGATCCTTGATTCGTTCCCAATTCCCCACAGGCGAAGCATCTTCCTGTTCAGTAAGGGCATTTGGCACAAATCCAAGAATTTCAGAGAATTGACTAAAAGTTAAGGAATATCCTTTCTTACCAAACTTAAAACCAACTGTGCCATCCTTCGCATCTCTCTTAAAGTAGCATTTAAAAAAATACAAGAAATCCCGTGCCATATCTGGATATACTTTTGGTTTCTTTTCAATGAACTTCCCCCAGCCAATATTTTGGATCAATGGTTCTATCTCATGATCCCACAGATTTCCAGCCGGGATATTGAGGAACAAGTGGCTTAAATAGGCGGGCTGGACATAGGTACATTTGCTGAAGTAGTCAAATTTATTGATCTTTGCCCTGTCCACATATGATGGAATTTGCACACCGGATGAACTTGCTACATCAGGGTATTTAATCCTTCGAGGTGCCACTACAAATAAAGGAAAACACATTGTAAGTATCAACTTATAACCCAAAATAGACTAAGGTGTAAGGACAGGAAGCATGCATTGAATGAATTGAAACACTATTGGGTGCAATGAGAAATGTGAACAGCATATGTGAAGATCAAAATGATAGTCATAAAAGACATTCAAAAGTTGAGCACAAGGATTATGTTAAACATAATTCCTATCATGCATGAATAACCCTATGAACTAATCTTTGAAGAGGTAAATTAAGTCATAATGCATCCTTGCAAATCACAAACATGCTATCCAACAGTGAAAGTTAAATGTTTTTAAAGAAAAACTCATTGAGGCATTTTATCAAGCATGTTATGAGCACAAATTTGAGTATTAATTTAAAGAGCATAACAAAGGTTTTTCACTACCCAATTGCATACCAAACATCTATAACATGCATATAATGCTCATAATCATCTAAAGAAACAAAAGGAATTAACATGAAAACAAAATGTGAAGTGCAAAGTAACCTAAAAACTAAACATTCATGAACAAAAATTGCATAAAACACAACAATGGATGATAAGTAAATAATAATTAAGAGTAATGAGAGTAAATACTTACTTGGAAGTGAGAATCACACCAAAATTGCAGCACAAAGTTGAGGTGGTGTGTGTGAGTTGTGAAAAACCTAAAATAATGAAGAAAGTGTGGAGAAGGAAAAGATGATGGGTAGGAGAGAGAGAAAAATAAAGAGAAAGCAAATGGAGATGGTGATGATCGGTGATGAGTGAAAATTTCGTGGTCACGGGTTGATCTTTGTGTTGGTGAGGCATGGGCACGGGAGAGAGCAACTTAAAATGAAGAAGAAGCAAATACAATGTCGTGAAAATATGTATATAGGCAGGGGTAAGAGGCATGGCCACGTGAGGTTCATGGGAAGAACCACACGTGGTCACGTGTGTTTTTGTTCTTTGGGCATGCGTGGCCACGTGATGGTTCTCCTTTGAACTTCACGTGGTCACGTGAATTAAAAGTGGGGAGCCGAACATCAACCCGTGGCCACGTGAGGTTCTTCTTGTAAAATCCATGTGGTCACGCGATGTTTAGAAGGGAGGACAGTAACTTCAACCATGGCCACGTGGTTTTTTTCCTTTGTAAAACACGTGGTCACGTGTAATATAGGGAATTTGGCAGTGTGTTAACCCGTGGCCACATGATGTTTCTCTTGAGAAATACACGTGGTCATGTATGTCAAATAAGTTTCGCAGCTCATCACCCCGTGGCCACGTGATGGTATAAGGAGAACCACACGTGGTTACGTGTACATGCATTTTCCTACCACGATTGCTTTGTTTTTGAAACACATACACACAAAACTATTCCCTTAATGTAATTTTTTTTCTATTTTAAGCTTTGAAAACACGAATTTTTTCCATTAAAAACATGTCCTTTTTTTAAAAAAACCTTGATTTACTCACTTCTTTTCATGAACAAAAACACACAAACGCACAAAAATGCAAAAACACAAAAACTCAACTGTCAAAAAGAAAAGAGAGAGATTAGAAGTTTTGAGTTTTTAAAGTCTCCAGCTAGACTTTCCAAACCAGTTTTCAAGTATCTTGAAGAACTATGGTCGCTTCAGCAACCTCTTGTTGTCCGATTTGGTATGGTTTAAGTCGATGACCATTGACCGTAAATTCACGTCCATCTTTTAAGCTTTTGATCGTCACAACACCACAATTACTGCTTGACATCACTTGATAAGGTCCAAGCCACTTCGATTTCAGTTTTCCTGGAAACAAACGAAGACGACTATTATAAAAAAGCACTAACATTCCCGGAACAAAATCTTTTACCCTTAGATGCTTGTCATGCCATCATTTGGTCTTTTCTTTATAAAGTGCAGCATTGTTATATGACTATTGTCAAATTTCCTTGAGTTCATTGAGCTGCAATTTCCTCCTTTCTCCTGCATTTCTCAAATCAAAGTTAAGAAATTTGGTAGCCCAATATGCTTTATGTTCTAATTCGACTGGAAGGTGACATGCTTTTCCAAAAACAATTCTAAAGGGAGACATACCTATAGGAGATTTGAATGAAGTTTGATAAGCCCACAAAGCCTCATCTAACCTAAGAGACCAATCTTTTCTAGAGTTATTTACTATTTTTTCTAAGATTAATTTCAACTCCCTATTAGATACTTCCACTTGTCCATTGGCTTGAGGATGGTATGGGGTTGTGATTTTGTGCTTAACACCAAATTTCTTAAGTAAGGTCTTAAATTGATGGTTGACAAAATGTTTGCCTCCATCACTTATAATAGCTCTAGGTGCTCTAAATCTAGTGAAAATATTTTTCCTAATGAATTCCAACACAATTTTTGCATCATATGTCCTAGTAGCTATTGCTTCTACCCATTTACTCACATAATCCACAGCTGCCAAAATATACTCAAACCCATATGAATTTGAAAAAGGTCCCATAAAATCAATGCCCCAAACATCAAAGATTTCCACTTCTAGCACATTGTTCATAGGCATCTCATCTCTTTTGGATATATTCCCTACTCGTTGGCATCTATCATAAGTAGCTGTAAAAGATCATACATCATCAAATAAAGTAGGCCAGAAAAAACCTGATTGGAGTATCTTTTGAACTATCTTATTTGGTTCGTGATGACCTCCAACTTTACCTCCATGACATTGGTTCATGATAGCTTCTTGCTCCGATTCCGGTACACATCTTCTTAGTATTTGATCCGGGCATATCTTGATAAGGTATGGATCGTCCCAAAGGTAATGCTTGGCATCCGTTATGAGCTTTTTCTTTTGTTGCCAAGTGAATTCCTTAGGAAGATAGCCACCTGCAAGAAAATTAGCTATATTAGCGTACCATGGAACTGAATTCTCATAAGTATAACAAGCACAAATATGTTCATCCGGAAATAAGTCAGAAATTTCTCCCTTTTCGATATTAGCATGATCCAATCTAGATAGATGGTCAGCTACAAAATTTTCTGCGCCTTTCTTATCTTTGATTTTAACGTCAAATTCTCGAAGTAGTAACACCCATCGGATGAGTCTTGGTTTAGAATCCTTCTTTGCAAAAAGATGTCTCAATGCGGCATGGTTCGACCACACTGTAACTTTGGATCCTAAGAGGTAAGACTGGAATTTCTCAAATGAAAAGACTATTGCCAAGAGTTCCTTCTCCGTAGTGGTGTAATTTACTTGGGCTCCGGTGAGTGTATGGCTTGCATAATAGATGGTGTAGAAAATATTCTCCTTCCGTTAATTCTAATTGAGCTTTTAGTATGGCTATTTCATCAATATTATGAACTCCCTGTTTCTTTTGAGTTGCTCTAGAGGTTGCGCATTGAGCATCATTGGTGGCCATCTTATCAAGGAGTAAAAATGCATCATCGGGAATTTGATTCATGAAACTTCCATTTGGAGCTGCATCTAACAAAGATCTTGTTGATGGATGGGCACCTGAATAGAAAATATGCATTAATTGAAAAATAGGAACTTCGTGATGTGGACAACTTTTTAAAAGTCTCCTAAATCTTTCCCATGCTTCATGGAATGGCTCTTCATAAAATTGCTGGAAGTCACTAATTTGTTTCCTAATGAGGGCAGTCTTAGTAGGTGGGAAGAACTTGCAAAGAAATTTTTCTTGCATTTGTTGCCAAGAATGGATGGATTGATTTGGTAGCATTTGTAGCCAATCCCTAGCTTTTCCTATGAGGGTAAATGGGAAGAGTTTCAACCTAATTGCATCAGTTGATACATTAGGAATTTGCACAGTGTCACTCACTTCTAAGAACATATCTAAATGTTGTGCAAGATCCTCTATATCCGAACCCGAAAATTGGTTTCTTTGTACCATAGTGATGGTAGCGGGTTTAATCTCAAAGGGTTGGTGGTAAGGAATCCTAATAGTTCTATGTTCTTCATTCTACCTAGGGATAGCATAATCCCTAATGGTTCTAGGTCTATACCCATTCCCAGGAGCTTGGTAGGGTATGTGTTGCTCTTCAATCCTAGGTGGTGGATCATTCACAGGTTGTTCTATTTCTGGGTCATTCATGTCGCCTCTTAACCTTCTAATCCTATGGAATGTCCTTTCAATTTCAGGGTCTAATGGTAGGATGGAGTTATCTCTCACCATAAACCACTAGTCACCCAAAAAGAAAATAAAAGAATAGATGACGAAAAGAAGAAACACACAAAAATAGCTTTTAAAATCAAAATAAATAAACAAACGCCAATGTTTCCACTGCAACGGCGCCAAAAACTTGACCGGTGTCTAGCAAGTGTACTAGATCGGCTAGTAATATAGGGAAATAAGATTATGACCCAAAATATCGAACCCAAGGGAAACTTGTGCTTGTATGTGCTATTGTAATTTCAAAGCCAATTTTCGTTTGCAAAAGAGAGGAGAGAAATCCCAAATTTATGATGAGTGAAGAATTAAAACTAAAAATAACTAAATTAAAACAATTGAAAAAAAAACTAAAGTAAAGGAAAAATCTTTTGAAGCAAGTAAATTTAATGAGTTAAAAATCAATATTAAAGACAACTTTCACTAAAGGACTATCCACCTTAATAAGTATTGCTATGACTTAAATAAAAGAAAGCATATAAGTGATTATGGATAATTCAGGTTAATAAAACCAGATAACTTTATTCAAGATTATCATTCCAAGCATCAAATTTTCTTATTCAGATAAACTTAACACTTAGCATAAAGAACTGAATTAAGTCTCCTAGATGTCTGTTAAAGCCTTTCTCAAGAGATTTAACTTTCACCTATTCTTGGTTACCCTTTTCATAATCTTAACTTACTCAAATCAACACACAATCATAGCTTATTCAGATTATAATCATGCATTAATCCAACTAAATTAACCTAAGAGCATGCAAGTCATTATTCAACTTAAACCAATTAATTAACCAATGCTTAATCAAGTTAATGATCAACTTAAAATTGAGAAAAGACAAGATTATGTTTAAGAACCAAGAAATAATCAAATTGTATTTAAATTGAACAACAACTTAAGTCATAACAATACAAGTTTAAGGATTCAAGTATCCTTTAGTAAAAGTCAAAGAAAACTACTCACAAACCATTCTTAAAATTAAAAACAACGTTTTGACGAAAACAGTAAACAAAGAACGTAAAAACAACTAAGAAAATAAAGCTTAATTCTAAAGATTGATGATCATTCTTCTGTGTTTTGGACTGCTATTTATAGGAAAAATTGTAGTAGACTCCTTGTTAAACTCCAGTCACAAAATAGGAATCAAATTCTGCTAAAACAGGAAGCTCAAAAATCCTTCGCGATATGGGAAAACTGGAACACGTGGCCACGCCCCTCAATATGCCTTCTCTATATGTGACCACGGCTCCATTTATTCTTCCTCCACACGTGGCCACGTGTGGTCCTTCACTGGAATCCACGTGGTCACGTGGTCTTCATTTGTTTCTTCAATTCTTATCACGTGGCCACGGTTCCTCACAAAGACTTCTTCACATGGCCATGTGTCTTATGCTTCAATGTTTTCACGTGGTCACGTCTCAAGGCTCTAGACTGGAAGCTCATTTTCTCGCCTAAATTCTTCATATTTGCATTTATGGCCCCCAACTTTGCACCTTTTACACTTTAAGCCCTTTTATATCTATTTAACTCTAAAAATCACACAAAACACAAAATTAACCTCAAAAACATAAATATTAACAAATTAACTCTAATTTAACCTAAATAAAACCAAAATAACTAAATAACACAACTAAAAACATATCAAAAACTATATATAATTCACACTTATCACAGTTGTTCACAAGTTTTTGTTCCCCACTAAGCTTTATACCTTATCACGGGTATTTTATCCGTGTAGGTTGCCAGAAAAGATTGTATTTGTCGGGGTTATATCTACAGCATGATGGCTAACACGAAAGAGAACCACAAGTATAATTGATGATGTTGAATTTTATTATGTTTATTCATGATGTGTTGTACCTATATGTATTGGTTGTGAAGTTTGTATTGATCAAAGAAACTTAGTTATGTGTAAAAGTTTTACTGTAGAATCCATATGTTTGTTTTATAAATGCAAAAAAAAAATTCAGGCTTGAAAACACAACTAAGTGAGTTTAATATTTTAGGTTAAGGCATTTCAGTTAAATACAGGTTTAGTATGTTACAAATAACTTGGGTAATAACAAGGTAACATTTCACTTTTTACTTGACTTCAACAATAGACCTTGACAATAAGAGAAAAAATATCTTTCTACACCCATTAAGATGCCCAATTCCTATTAATCCATCCAATCCAAGAGTGGCCAATTTTAAAAGGGAAGATAAAAGTTTTTTAGGTTATATGGTTAATAAATGAGTGTAACAAGAAAAAATATGGTACACATTAAGCATACCTCATTAGGCTCAAAAATTGCTAACAAGAAATATGCATATAGGATAGGAAAACAAGTTAAGATATGGCTTAACAAGAAAATTATTGCCTAGATCACTTTCTTTCTTGTTTTGAATCGCTCTTATACTTTGAAGGGTGATGAGGAAGGTTTTAGTGTTCTAAAATTCCTTACTTAACTATTTTATGCATTGGTTTTTTCTAAGTTCAAAACAAAAAAAAAATGGTCTTAAGTGCTCAAAAAGATAGAAACTAATAAATATAAGTCTAATTGAATGTTAAACTAGCTAGAAATTCATTAAACAACATGCTTGTCTTAATGCTAAACAAAAATTTTGAACATTGCACATTCTAAATTAAAGTTCAACATGTTCAGAATTTTGAAAATAAACTAGGGAAAACTAAGTTAAATGTACACTATATGATATTGGAACTAAATCTACTTAACTAACATGCAAATTTAAAAACTAAACATGCAAACTAAAAATAAAACTAAACAACTAAAACAAAAATAAATCGACTAAAACAAAATAACTAACACAATTCAAGATTAAGAAAATAAGCAAGGTAAGAGAATTCCTTTAATTTGTTCTTTACAATCTAGATTAGCTGAGCTCTATCCCCCACATTAAAATTTTTCTGTCCTCAGCAAATTAGCAAAACTAATAGCTTACAACATAAATTTTGATAAAAAAGTAAGTTGCTAAGAGAAATGTAGGCTAAAGTACACCACACTTAGAACCATCTTCAGGCCAAAAAGAAGGTATGAGACCGATAAAATTGAGTTAACAAGCAAACATCCCTCTAAAACCAATATAGTGAAATAAACAAGACTTAATAAGCATGGTAACTAAGTGAAGAAATACAACTAGGCCAAACTTGCTTGAGTGCTTAATGCATAATATGTTACAAGATGGAAAGTATATGAATGCATAATCTCAAGTGTGAAGCTAATTGGTGATGGTTGGGCTTAAATAAAAGGAAGAGAGAGATTTCAATTGGTCATGGTAAGCACAAAATAAAATAAACCAATTTAAATACAAACTCTACCTATATAAAGCCAACAATATAGTTCAATCTCAAACAATAAGTAGCTAAGAGTAATGCAATGCAGATGAACATAACTCAATTCAAAATTAAACTCTAAGCAAACCTATATTTAAGAACACACCAATTCATGCACATTAATCTCGGTAAACAAATTGAAGTATTGAGTAAATAAAAAAACAAATAAAAAATGCCCATAAAACTTTAAATTGAAAATTAAATGCTTAAACATAATTTTTAGGGCTTGAAATGAGCTATTACATAGGGAAAAGCCCAAGTAACGAATGTCTATCTTGAAATGAACTTTCTGAAAACATATTATAATAGTAGATCAGATTCCTATAGCAAAAGTTATGATCAAAACAATCATATCTATAATAAAGACTCAACACAAGTGAAAATGTACAGGTGAGAGCAATGCTAGAAATGTGTGTTGGAGTGAGTTGTGTGCTTTAGGTGAGAGAGTGAATGAATGTATGAGTGAGTGAGTGAGTGAAGGGAGTGGTGGAGAAAAAGAAGAAGAGAAGATGGAGAAGGGGGGTGGGGTGAGGATGAGATAGGAAAGAGAGAAAATGGTGGCCGAAAATAAGGGGAAGGGTGGTGAGAAAGGTGGAGGCATGGGAGTACAAATGAGGTGATGTAGGCTACATGGGAGCCGGTTGTATAAACTGGCAAAGAAGAAATAAAAAAATAAAGAAGCAAGAAAAAATATACAAGGGCAGTAGGTAGATGCATAGCAGCGCCTGGGCTAAGCCTTGGGCATGTACGACCGTGCAGCGAAGGGAGGGAAACAATGTGTTGGTATGAGAGGGGAAAGGTGAGGCTGTAAGGCCCCTAACATGACCCTAATTTAATTTGCATATTATTGTAATTAAGTAAGGGGGTAAATTAACATGTTATTATGTTAAATTGCATGAAAATATAATAAAAGAGTATGGTTTAATGTGAATTAAGGATACAATTGAGGATAAAGATATTAATTTGGGGTTAATTGGTATTTTTTTGGCATTTTGGTGGCCAATTGTGTAGAGAAGCATTTAATTCAAGGTTAAATTGAAAGAATGCTTAAATGGATAGGTTAATGTTTGAAAAAGAATTAGTAGAGGGGTTAAAGTCTAACATGCATAAAGGCTTGTGGCATTTGTGTGACATGCAAAATGATGAAGGACTAAAGAGGAGATTGTCATATGGGTATAAAAGGCTTGGGTTAGAGAATTTGATTGTGAGAATCGGCATTTGTTGAGAGCAAAACCAGAAATTCATCTTCTTCTTCCTCTTTGATTTCCATAGATTTATCTCAAGCATTTAGATGTTAATGGTGCATGTTGGTTAATCAAGAGTTTAAGGCTCTAAGCTAAAGTAATTAAACTCTCATTTTAACACTGCATCATCACCATCTTCTTCTTCATTTTCTGTTGACTGAGAATATGTCATTTGCTGGAAATGTATGTTCATGGTGATGGTATTTATGAAGGAGAAGAGGAAGGAAGAAGGATCAAAGGAAAGGGACTTGATAGAGGTTGAAGACATTGGGTTTATCAGCCAAGGTATGGGAATTTAGGCCATTCATATTGCATGTAAAAATGGATTACTGGAAGTGAATAGAATTTACAGAATTGAATTTACGTTTTTCTGGAAGTTATCGTTGAAAGGTTGAAGAAGACAGACTTGCCGAGTCGTGAATGACTTCACGAGTCGTGAACATCAGTCCGACTCGTGAAGCTCTTCACGAGTCGTGAAGTCGAGTCTTTCTTCTTCACTCGTGAGCTTCTTCACGAGTCGTGAAGTTTAGCTTTTCTTCCTCACTCGTGAGCCACTTCACGAGTCGTGAAGTATAGTTCCTTCTCCACTCGTGAACCTCTTCACGAGTCGTGAGAATCACCTTATTTGCTTCACTCGTGAATCCCTTCACGAGTCGAACTCCTCTTCACGAATGAATGACCTGTCTTGAATGTTTTGCTCATAAGTTGAGCTATAGAACAGCAAATTGAGTGACTCTTTTTGCATTGAAAAATAGACTTCCATACCTATATTTCACATGAAGAAACCTAAGCTTAAATCTGTCTCTATGTACATGTAATCTATAGTTGAATCCGGACTAGTTTTCTAGACTACTCTATGTAACAGAAATGGCTAGTATGAACAGATTGTTGCTACACTTGATAATATGATTCTTTAATTGATTGAGACAGCTATTTGCTTATGTGATAGAAAGTTAAATGTATAATGCATGTAATATGACTGTCAATGAAGGAATTGTATGCATACACATGCGTTCATTTGCGAATATGAATAAAGACTAGAAAGGAATTATCGAACCCATACATGTAAATCTTATGACATGTAAGTGCACCTTTTTATATGCACTTGTGATATGAAAAAGAGAATAATAGCATGACCTTGGCATGTGTATATGCCATATGAAAACGTGTTGATATTTTGTATAGCACATGACTTGAATGATGATAAAGGTATATATATATATATTTGTTGGAAACATGCTCATAAGAATAAATCGACTATATGCGAATGTACCCACAAGTATGTACATTTATGATTATGTATATGAGTATATGAGCATGTAATTGCCCTATGAGATAGAAGATGAATTAGCATGACTATGAACATGTGAAATGCTTAATGAGGGCATGATCAAGTCTATGATATGATGATTATATGTCATGCTTATATGATATGATGCAAATGATATAGTCATACAGATATAGATGAGCCAGATATATATCTTGGCATATGAAATGTGCATGTATCTGATTATGCACCAGAGAATTCACAGGTTGATAAGACTATGCATATGTGCAAACAGTATACTATGAATACAGTATTAAAATGTGAATTGAATACGAATATAGTTCCGCCTGCGATAGAGTTTTAGATGTGGATAGATAGGCGCCTATAGGGAAATTGCAGCTGCCATAGTTGGCCCATTTGGGTCCATAGTATATGATCCCGTTTGGATCATGATCAGCCCCGTTTGGGTTGATAGGCTACCCCGTTTGGGTATGCTTGACCGGTCCATAGTACAGTTGGCCCCATTTGGGTCTATAGATTCGATATCTTCGGATATCCCTCATTTGATACCATTGTGTATCCATAGTTCCCGCATCCACTGATAAAGCTAAGGCAGGCTAAACGTTATTCATAGTAATGATCAAGAGTAAACAGTTAAAGTTATTTGACTAAAGGTTGATATGTGGCTTATATTGTTGGTTTACCACAGGAATTATGTTTCAATTGAATATGTTCACATGGAATATTGCCATCTATATGAATTATGAAAAAGAAATATGTGTTTCTCTCTCTCGGGTACAATGCTTATGTACATGAGAATATGCTTATGCTTTAAAGTATATGTTATTGTTGCCATGTTATGTTGGACATGTTGATTATAGTATATGAACATATTGTATATGTATGTTTTGATGGCCTTGTGTATGGCCATCCATCTGTAGATATTCCCCACTAAGCTTTATAGCTTAGCACGGGTTATTTATCCGTGTAGGTACCTTCTAGAAAGACTTTTGCTCAGGGACGTTCTCTGCATCAGGAAGGGCCAACCATCGACTTATAACCTTGATGTAGGATATTTTTTTGTAATATAGCTATCATATGTTTTGTATAATGGCCAGTCATATTTTGATATGTATATAACCTATGTGGGATAATGTAACTCACTAGTAGTAAAGCTACGAAAGAACATGTGTGCATGTGATATGCATGAAGTAATATCCATATAGTTAGTATGCATGATACTAAGCATGAAATGAAAAATAGGAACAGACAGGTGGCACAAATATTAGTATATGAAACAGTATGA
Source organism: Excoecaria agallocha (assembly GCA_037975025.1). Lineage (NCBI taxonomy): Eukaryota > Viridiplantae > Streptophyta > Magnoliopsida > Malpighiales > Euphorbiaceae > Excoecaria > Excoecaria agallocha. Next base: position 26,062,442 of record CM075822.1, read on the forward strand.
GCATGATTAATAGTATTCATGATACATGTGAAAATAGGGTATTTGCATGAGGGGTGCTACAAATTTTGGTATCAGAGCCTAGGTTTAGTCTTTTCTGGGTAAAGATGAACCTAGGATTCTATAGTATGATATAGTGATTGCTGGCCTGATGCAGAAGTCCCTGTTTTCTTATAGATCAAAGATGGAAAGCTCTAGAGATGCTTTGGAGGAATCGGCTGAAAGCAATAGGCCGGTTAGAACTAATCCTTCCAATACTGGACCTTCATTCTCCAATCCAAATGAGGTCCCAGCAGCCATTCCTGCAGAAGCATTGTTAAAGATATCACAGGATATGGCTCAAATTCTTCAAAGAATGACAGCACCTAAAGCTCCAATCTCTGAAATTAGGAAGCATGGTGCTGAAGAGTTTCTAGGCACTAATCTGGAACAGTCTGAGGAAGCTGAATTTTGGCTGGAAAGACTAGAGAGAATTTTTGATGAAATCCACTGTCCAGTGGGTCATAAGGCATCTTGTGCTGTGTCTCTATTGCAAGGAGCAGCTTATGATTGGTGGAAGTTGGTGTTGAGACAACCCCAGCTACCAGATCCCCTTACATGGGAATTCTTCACAGCTGAATTCAAGAAAAAGTATGTTACAGAGGCATATAAGCAAGAGAAGTTAAAACAGTTTCTCAACTTGAAACAGAGAGCTATGTCTGTGGCTGAATATGAGAAAGAATTCAGTCGCTTGTGCAAATATGTTCCTAATGAGATGTTGATTGATGCTTTTAAATGTAGACAGTTTGAAGATGAGTTGAATGAGCATATCAGAGAAAAGTTGATTGGGTCTACATCTTTGCAAGTGGTTAACTTCACTCAATTGGTTACAGCAGCCTTGCGAGTTGAAAAGAATGAAATGGTAAAGAGAGAAAGAGAACAGAGAAGAAGTGGGTCCAAGGGTGGATCTTTTACAGGAAAGAGAGCTAGAGGAGTACAAGGAAATCAGCCAGCTGAATCTGGCTATAGTTCTGCAAAGAGGGACAGGAGACAGGAGTCTTCTGTAATGTCTAAACAGGGAAAGGGAGCTTTAGGGAATCAGAGTGGGGGGCAACCTCCAGAGTGTTTCCATTGTACTAGGAAACATTGGGGTAGTTGCAGGAAATTGTCTGGAGCATGTTACAAGTGTGGTGGTACTGGTCACTACATGGCAAGCTGTCCTTCGAAAAGGGACCAGGATGTTGAACAACAAGGCAGTAGAGGAACTTTTAATGCACCATCTTCTGGTAGAGGCAGAGGGAGAGGACTTGGGGGATCGAGGCCCCAGGGATCCCAGTCCAGGAATATTTCTGAATCCGTTGACAGGCCCGCAGCTCCAGTTGTTCCTATTCGGGCTTATGCATTGAAAGCTAGAGAGGATCAGTGTGCTCCAGAAGTCATAGCTGGTATTTTCTCTCTCTTTGATTCTGACATGCATGCACTTATTGATCCTGGCTCCACTCATTCTTATGTTTGCACTGGGGATTTGGGTAGAAATGAGTCTACTGTACATGAAATGGAATATGATATATGTGTAACTAACCCTTTGGGTCACAGTGTTGTTGTTAATAGAGTGCATAAACAGTGTCCTATAGTAATTCAAGGGAAAGAATTCCTTGCTAATCTTATTGAGTTACCATTCCGGGAATTTGATATTATACTTGGTATGGATTGGCTGTCTAGACACCATGCAGTGGTTAATTGTGAAGCTAAAACTGTAACTCTTATTGGTGCTGATGGTAAAGAAACGTTAGTTCAGGGCATTCGAGCTAAATCAATAGCTAATGTGATATCAGCCATGCAAGCTAAACGATTTATGAGAAAAGGGTGTGAAGCTTTCTTAGCACTTGTGCTTGATTCAAGAATAGAGTATGCAAATCTTCAAGAGATTCCAGTGGTGAAAGAGTTTCCTGATGTGTTCCCAGAAGACTTGCCTAGTCTTCCACCTGAAAGGGAAGTTGAATTGTCTATAGACATTCTACCGGGTACAGCTCCTGTGTCGAAGGCACCATACAGGATGGCTCCTTTGGAATTGAAGGAACTTAAAGTACAGTTATAGGAGTTGCTTGACAAAGGCTTCATTAGGCCTAGTGTGTCGCCTTGGGGTGCACCGGTTTTGTTTGTGAAGAAAAAGGATGGGTCTATGAGGATGTGCATAGACTACAGACAGTTAAATAGGGTAACAGTGAAAAATAAGTACCCTTTACCCAGAATTGAAGATTTATTTGATCAGTTGAAGGGTACTGGAGTGTTTTCCAAGATTGATTTGCGAACGAGTTATTATCAACTCCGGGTTAAGGATGTGGATGTTTCCAAAACGGCTTTTAGAACCCGATATGGGCATTATGAGTTTCTGGTGATGCCATTTGGGTTAACAAATGCACCGGCTGCGTTTATGGACCTTATGAATAGGGTATTTAGACCCTACTTGGATCAATTTGTTGTTGTGTTCATAGATGACATTTTGGTGTATTCGAGAAATGAAGCGGAACATGCTGAGCACTTGAGAATTGTTCTACAGACTCTGAGGGAGAATAAGTTATATGCTAAGCTGAGCAAATGTGATTTTTGGCTTAAGGAAATTTCTTTCCTTGGTCATGTTGTGTCTTTTGAAGGCATTAGAGTGGATCCAGCAAAAATCGAGGCTATAGTGAATTGGAAGCCGCCTCGAAATGTGACGGAAGTGAGAAGTTTTCTGGGTTTAGCAGGTTATTACCGTCGTTTTGTGAAAGGCTTTTCAGTTATAGCCGCACCACTCACTAAACTGTTGAGAAAGGGTATAAAGTTTGAGTGGACTGATCGGTGTCAAGCAAGTTTTGATCAATTGAAGAAATTTCTGACTGAGGCTCCAGTTTTGGCACAGCCAGTTACAGGAAAGGAGTATGCTATGTATAGTGATGCTTCTAGAGTTGGGTTGGGTTGTGTGCTAATGCAAGATGGCAAAGTAATTGCCTATGCATCTAGACAGTTGAAGCCACATGAACAAAACTATCCAACCCATGACCTAGAGTTAGCAGCAGTAGTGTTTGCTTTGAAAATTTGGCGACATTATTTGTATGGGGAAAAGTGCAAAATCTACACAGATCACAAGAGTCTCAAGTATTTGCTCACTCAAAAGGAACTTAACTTGAGACAACGAAGATGGTTAGAACTGTTTAAAGATTATGATTGTATAGTGGATTACCACCCAGGCAAAGCTAATGTTGTAGCTGATGCCTTGAGCCGTAAGATGATGGCTGCTATGATTGCACATCGCGGTAGATGGAGACTTGCTTATGATGGTGCTTTAATAGCACAGTTGAAGGCTAGCCCTTGTTTGAGGCAAACAGTGATTGATGCACAGAAGCATGATGAAAAGTTGCAACAGATTTTAAAGTCTTCACATGAAGGGACCCAGTCTGAGTACTCAGTGAAAGAAGATGGGGGTGTGTATTATCAGAATAGATTATATGTTCCTGATGACAAAGAGTTAAAGAGAACAGTATTGAATGAGGCTCACAATACAGTGTTTACTATGCACCCTGGTGGGAATAAGATGTACCAGGATTTGAAACAAAGTTATTGGTGGCCTGGCATGAAGAGAGATGTGGTAGCCTATGTCTCCATATGTTTGACTTGTCAACAGGTAAAAGCAGAGCACCAATTACCCTCTGGTTTGTTGAACCCCATTCCAATTCCACAATGGAAATGGGAGGATATTACCATGGATTTTGTAACAGGATTACCCCTTACACAGAAAAAGCATGATGCAGTTTGGGTTATAGTTGACAAGCTGACTAAATCAGCTCATTTCATACCAGTTCGGAGGGATTACTCCATGGATAAGTTAGCAGAGCTTTATGTAAATGAGATCATCAGATTGCATGGCATTCCGGTGTCAATAATCTCCGATCGAGATCCGAGATTCACATCGAGATTTTGGCAAAGTTTGCAACAAGCTTTAGGAACTCAGCTTCGTTACAGTACAACATTCCACCCTCAGACTGATGATCAATCTGAGCGGGTTATTCAAATTCTAGAGGATATGATGAGAGGATGTGTTTTGAATTTTACAGGAAGTTGGGAAAGATATCTACCCTTAATGGAGTTTGCCTACAATAATAGTTATCAAAGGAGCATCGAGATGGCACCTTATGAGGCCTTGTATGGTCGGAAATGTAGAACTCCTGTTTACTGTCTGAGCGCAAAGTTATTGGTCCTGATATTGTCAAAGATACAGAGGAAAAGGTACAAGTTATCAAGCAGAGATTGAGGGAAGCTAGTGATAGACAGAAGTCTTATGCTGATTTGAAAAGAAAGGATATTGAATATCATGTGGGTGACAAAGTGTTTCTGAAAGTGTCCCCTTGGAGAAAAGTATTAAGATTTGGGAAAAAGGGTAAACTGAGCCCGAGGTTTATAGGCCCGTATGAGATTCTTCAAAGAGTTGGGCCAGTGGCATATAGGTTGGCTCTCCCTATGGAACTAGCCAAACTTCATGATGTGTTTCATGTTTCTATGTTACGGAAGTATCGTTCAGATGAATCTCATGTGATACCAGTTCAAGATGTGCAAGTACAGTCAGATTTCACTTATGATGAAGAGCCTATAGCAATTCTAGCTAGAGAAGTTAGACAGCTTAGAAATAAGCAAATTCCACTTGTTAAAGTGCTCTGGCAACATCACGATATACAAGAAGTTACTTGGGAGCCAGAGACAGCTATGAAAGAACAACATCCTCACTTATTCAACACAGGTATGAATTTCGGGGACGAAATTCTTAAGGGGGAGAGAATTGTAAGGCCCCTAACATGACCCTAATTTAATTTGCATATTATTGTAATTAAGTAAGGGGGTAAATTAACATGTTATTATGTTAAATTGCATGAAAATATAATAAAAGAGTATGGTTTAATGTGAATTAAGGATACAATTGAGGATAAAGATATTAATTTGGGGTTAATTGGTATTTTTTTGGCATTTTGGTGGCCAATTGTGTAGAGAAGCATTTAATTCAAGGTTAAATTGAAAGAATGCTTAAATGGATAGGTTAATGTTTGAAAAAGAATTAGTAGAGGGGTTAAAGTCTAACATGCATAAAGGCTTGTGGCATTTGTGTGACATGCAAAATGATGAAGGACTAAAGAGGAGATTGTCATGTGGGTATAAAAGGCTTGGGTTAGAGAATTTGATTGTGAGAATCGGCATTTGTTGAGAGCAAAACCAGAAATTCATCTTCTTCTTCCTCTTTGATTTCCATAGATTTATCTCAAGCATTTAGATGTTAATGGTGCATGTTGGTTAATCAAGAGTTTAAGGCTCTAAGCTAAAGTAATTAAACTCTCATTTTAACACTGCATCATCACCATCTTCTTCTTCATTTTCTGTTGACTGAGAATATGTCATTTGCTGGAAATGTATGTTCATGGTGATGGTATTTATGAAGGAGAAGAGGAAGGAAGAAGGATCAAAGGAAAGGGACTTGATAGAGGTTGAAGACATTGGGTTTATCAGCCAAGGTATGGGAATTTAGGCCATTCATATTGCATGTAAAAATGGATTACTGGAAGTGAATAGAATTTACAGAATTGAATTTACGTTTTTCTTGAAGTTATCGTTGAAAGGTTGAAGAAGACAGACTTGCCGAGTCGTGAATGACTTCACGAGTCGTGAACATCAGTCCGACTCGTGAAGCTCTTCACGAGTCGTGAAGTCGAGTCTTTCTTCTTCACTCGTGAGCTTCTTCACGAGTCGTGAAGTTCAGCTTTTCTTCCTCACTCATGAGCCACTTCACGAGTCATGAAGTATAGTTCCTTCTCCACTCGTGAACCTCTTCACGAGTCGTGAGAATCACCTTATTTGCTTCACTCGTGAATCCCTTCACGAGTCGAACTCCTCTTCACGAATGAATGACCTGTCTTGAATGTTTTGCTCATAAGTTGAGCTATAGAACAGCAAATTGAGTGACTCTTTTTGCATTGAAAAATAGACTTCCATACCTATATTTCACATGAAGAAACCTAAGCTTAAATCTGTTTCTATGTACATGTAATCTATAGTTGAATCCGGACTAGTTTTCTAGACTACTCTATGTAACAGAAATGGCTAGTATGAACAGATTGTTGCTACACTTGATAATATGATTCTTTAATTGATTGAGACAGCTATTTGCTTATGTGATAGAAAGTTAAATGTATAATGCATGTAATATGACTGTCAATGAAGGAATTGTATGCATACACATGCGTTCATTTGCGAATATGAATAAAGACTAGAAAGGAATTATCGAACCCATACATGTAAATCTTATGACATGTAAGTGCACCTTTTTATATGCACTTGTGATATGAAAAAGAGAATAATAGCATGACCTTGGCATGTGTATATGCCATATGAAAACGTGTTGATATTTTGTATAGCACATGACTTGAATGATGATAAAGGTATATATATATATATTTGTTGGAAACATGCTCATAAGAATAAATCGACTATATGCAAATGTACCCACAAGTATGTACATTTATGATTATGTATATGAGTATATGAGCATGTAATTGCCCTATGAGATAGAAGATGAATTAGCATGACTATGAACATGTGAAATGCTTAATGAGGGCATGATCAAGTCTATGATATGATGATTATATGTCATGCTTATATGATATGATGCAAATGATATAGTCATACAGATATAGATGAGCCAGATATATATCTTGGCATATGAAATGTGCATGTATCTGATTATGCACCAGAGAATTCACAGGTTGATAAGACTATGCATATGTGCAAACAGTATACTATGAATACAGTATTAAAATGTGAATTGAATACGAATATAGTTCCGCCTGCGATAGAGTTTTAGATGTGGATAGATAGGCGCCTATAGGGAAATTGCAGCTGCCATAGTTGGCCCATTTGGGTCCATAGTATATGATCCCGTTTGGATCATGATCAGCCCCATTTGGGTTGATAGGCTACCCCGTTTGGGTATGCTTGACCGGTCCATAGTACAGTTGGCCCCATTTGGGTCTATAGATTCGATATCTTCGGATATCCCTCATTTGATACCATTGTGTATCCATAGTTCCCGCATCCACTGATAAAGCTAAGGCAGGCTAAACGTTATTCATAGTAATGATCAAGAGTAAACAGTTAAAGTTATTTGACTAAAGGTTGATATGTGGCTTATATTGTTGGTTTACCACAGGAATTATGTTTCAATTGAATATGTTCACATGGAATATTGCCATCTATATGAATTATGAAAAAGAAATATGTGTTTCTCTCTCTCGGGTATAATGCTTATGTACATGAGAATATGCTTATGCTTTAAAGTATATGTTATTGTTGCCATGTTATGTTGGACATGTTGATTATAGTATATGAACATATTGTATATGTATGTTTTGATGGCCTTGTGTATGGCCATCCATCTGTAGATATTCCCCACTAAGCTTTATAGCTTAGCACGGGTTATTTATCCGTGTAGGTACCTTCTAGAAAGACTTTTGCTCAGGGACGTTCTCTGCATCAGGAAGGGCCAACCATCGACTTATAACCTTGATGTAGGATATTTTTTTGTAATATAGCTATCATATGTTTTGTATAATGGCCAGTCATATTTTGATATGTATATAACCTATGTGGGATAATGTAACTCACTAGTAGTAAAGCTACGAAAGAACATGTGTGCATGTGATATGCATGAAGTAATATCCATATAGTTAGTATGCATGATACTAAGCATGAAATGAAAAATAGGAACAGACAGGTGGCACAAATATTAGTATATGAAACAGTATGAGCATGATTAATAGTATTTATGATACATGTGAAAATAGGGTATTTGCATGAGGGGTGCTACAGAGGCACACTGGGACGTACAGGTGGGATGCTTTGGCACTGCCTGGCACGCGGGAGTGCGAGGCACTAGCGTATAGGTGCTCTTTAGCCGAGTGTGTGGCCACTAGTCTCCGCAAACATTTTTTTCTACTACTCTTTAAAATTCATAGTTCCTTTCATAATAGAACAACGACAGAAACATAAGTCTCAATGTTGTGCTTTTTCTAAAAGCTTTAATATCAAAAGCATACGGTGTATGAATTATAGTACTTTAGATATCGAACCCATGAGGAATGTTGATTGATGCTACTCACTATTTCTACTTAATTTTAATCTTGTTTACATTGTTCATAAATTGGCAATTAATTATAAACTACTCTATCCTATAAGTTAATTAAATCCTAGTTTATGATAATCAAAGAAGATAATATATGTAATGAAAATATAATGATCATGCACTTGATACCATCATTTTAATCAATATTAATAATCTTATTAGTAAGCCAAATTGGAATATAGTTCCAATCCACTCTCTTGACATGAATTAAAATGCTTATGACATGCAATTAAAATGCTAATTGTTAACTCTCATTAATGAACTAGTTGATTCTAATTACATACTTCAAGATTATTCACCAACCTATAGCAATTATCTCCACATGCGATCTCTCAAACTATGCTTTCATAATGAATTCCTAGTAGATGTAAGTTAAAGCGAACCTCTCAATTCTCCTCAAACTTATAATTAACATGCAAATTGTACTAATAGATAATTTTACATTCAAAGACTATCAATGTAAATGGAAAATATAAAATTCATTCATATACTTCAAGTGCCTAAATAATATTCATTTAATGATTACAAAGAAGAAGTAAAAGTTAGAAATAAAAGAAGAGGATCTCTGAACCCTTTTTCCTTTCACGAAGTGTAGTCTCCTTATTTGCTTGTCTTCTCTTCAAACCATAAAAAAAACTAATAATTAAAACCTAAACTTTTGTTCTTTAATTACAATCTCTAATTAGAATAAATCTAATGATTTATCTCTCATCATCTCTCATCCCTTTTGTTTTAGTTGAAATTAGTATTTATATTTCTCTAAGAGAAATGTCCCTTGAAATGCCTCTTCAAAAAGGTTGCAAGTCTTCATGGAAAAACATAACTATTGAAGCTCAACTTCCTCTTCAACCGCCATTTGTTACGCTCACGACCCATGTGGTGCTTGCGACATGGCACGCCCAGGCTTTGCTTGCATTTCCCTCGCATCTGCTACCTTTAGTCTCCTTCGCTAGCTGTCACAACCTAGCTTGGTTGTCGCGCTCATGATGATGCCTCTTAGATGTCCTTTAAGCTCAAAAATGTTCCCTTACTCCTATAAAACAAATAAAACACCCACAAACACGAAAAACACATAAAAGCAATAAAATACGCGTAAAATACCAAAACATTAAACACTATACTTAATAAAACTAAACATAAAGACACATTATTTATGAGCTTTTCAAGCTCATATCAATACCCCACACTTGAACCATTGCTTGTCCTCCTCAAGCAACACTTCAAAATGCAAGAGAAACTAAAGTAACACAAACATATAATTTTGGAGCTTATATTTATATTTGACAAATATTTGAAAACCACATGCAGAAACGTTCATCTCTTCACAAATTTATCCTAAGTATGCAAATTCTCAAACAAAACCATTATCCATTAAACTTAAACAACCATGCACATTTAGAAAATAATGAAATTGCAAAACACAAGAATGTGTGAACTTAAAAACTTGAGTATCTTAACACATGTAAATATTATTTCACACCAAGTATTGCCTAAAGTAAATTGCACTCAAACATTATAGTCTCAAAGCACTTAATCACTCAATGTATTTATGGGTTAGTGTTTCTCTCATTCCTTGAACATGCCATTGCCTACCATAAGCTTGTAATTAGTAAATATCTCCACTACTAGTATAAAATAATATATGAAATCAAAAGGGTCTTACAAGGGTTGTAACTTGGCTTAGGTCAAGGTTGGATAATTTTTTGTTTAAGTAGCTTAAATTGTGAATAGAAACAATATCACCATATCATAAGAGACTTATTTAAAAATCTAAGCATCGCATGATGTAACTTATTATTTATATTCCCTTCCCAATGGCACATTATCTACTAGTTTCGTTTCTTTTCTTCTTCTTCATTTTTTTCTTCTTTTTTCTTTTTCTTTTTCTAAATGAATTGTAGGTGAATTTATGCTCCATCCTACTTCATTCTTTCTTTAGAAACTAGTCTTGTTCAGATATTGAACCTAGAGAATAAGGAAATTTACTCATATTTTAAATACATCATGCTTGTATTAAATACCAAGTATTGCTTAACTAGACTAAAAATGACAGAAATTTAAGCTAAAGCATGCATTTATTCCCAAATACACAAGCTCTAAAATTAAATTCACACACAATATAAATAAATAAATATACTAACAATAAATAAAAATATGAAAAACTAACATAGCATGCATACCTCTTACACTTAAAGGACACAATGTCTTTATTGTATAAGGAAGACACCACAAAACATATAAGAAAAGAAAAACAAAAACACAAAATAAAAAAGAAAGAAAGACAGGAGTTAAAGGAAAAGTTACTCAGTCAGTTCACTAGGGAACCCTGATGGTGAAAGAGTAAATTGTACCTTTTACTGGCGAAAGAAGGAAAGCAACTTATGGCTTAAGCTCTTATGACTTTTATACATTTGGTGTATAGAAGTCTTAAGAATATCCATGCGCGCTACCATACTCTGGTTTGCAGCTTTGATACCATCTAAGCTTGAAATAATTTGCTGCATACCACTTTGTCCAGCAGCAGAATCACCAGCATCGCTAGCTACATCTTCATCATCGAAGCCATTCGAATCACCAAATGCTACAACAGTAGAAGATTAATGAGCTTTGCCCTTGCCTTTATCCCGACTTGGACCACCACCCTGTGCAAAGTGATAAATAAACTTGGGAGGCTAACTGCCTCGGTCCAAGATGTGAGAATTACGTAGATATTTAACATCCCTTATTGCAACAAACTCATTTTCATTCAAAACAAAGTTAGCCAATTCTCTTAAACACCCTAAAATGATGCCAGTAACCATGTGACACATGCCTACCATTTTAGTCCTAGCAATTGAAGCGTGGTACAAGCCATCAAATATGAAATCAATTGAACAAGGTTTTTTAAAAGAAAGCACATCATCTAGCACATACAAATCTTTAGTTTGAACCTTGGTGCTCTCAATTGTCCAAATAAGGCATGACAAATATATTTATGAAATAAAAATAATGCGTTATCCTTAATAATGCGATTTAGTGAATTTTTGTTGTTAAAAACATCCAAGCCAATGATTTTGTGCCATACAGATTTGTGATAAAAAATATTGGAGTTAAATCATTTGCCATTTAATGGAAACCCAAACAAGTCATGCATCTCATCAAAACCAAACATGTACTCACATCCTTGATGTCTAAATTTAAAGGCAGTCTTACGGTCATCAACATAGGCCAGGGTAATAAAAAATTTATAGACCAATCCCATCACACAGGCAAAGTCATGTGAACAAAATTTCCCCATTTCATGTATTTGAGATACTTTTCAAATTGGGAAGTAAGTCCCAAATCAGTAAGCAAAGAAAAATCTAAATGCAAAACTGCCTACATAATTTTTCTTGGAGAAAAAATTAAACTTCTCACCTTTGTGCTCAGTAAAGATAGGGAAAGGGCAATCAAACCTATCCTAAAGATATTCATCAACAGAGGGTGGAAAGCTTGTACCTTCCATAGGTTGCTTGTCCTTGCGACCAACCGTTTTTGTGCTAACCGTGGTGACAACTTGTGAAGATCAACTCCAATCAACAAGTTCAAGCAAATATAATGAAAAACAAACCTGCAAAATCAAGGAAAGTGAGTAGAAAAGAGAGGATTTGGAAGAGATGGCGAAAAAACCCTAAAAGAACTCAAAAATTACTAAAAAGGGAAGTGGAAACATCTATCTAGGGTTTAAAGTATTTATAGTGAAGGGGAGAAGGCAGTTGCAACGGCCAAAAATTCAAAATCTGTGGCCTATCATGACCTCGCGACATCATCGCGATCGAGACAAAAGATCTGCTCCTTATGTATCACGCTCACGAGGAATGGCATGATCATGATAGTAACAGACTGCCCAAACTTATAGTTCAATAGCCATGAGGGCAATACCAACACGCTCATGACAGTACCTGAAAAACTTTGTCCTCTCTTCAATGTCGCGCTCACCACATTCATCGCGCTCGCGATAAGGAAGAAAAATCATCAGTTATTCAATTTTTTTTATATATATGGAAAATAGAAAATAATATATCCTATAACACCAAAAAAAACTATATTAAGATTCCAAATAAATGTAAAAATGAAATAATAAAAATAAAAGTAAAAATAAAGATTAAACATACAAATAACCATTAAGCCAACTTCAAAGAGATAAATGAGACCTCTTTGCCTTGTAATGTTCCATAAAAATATACATTGTATCATTGACCATTAGCTTTAAACAAGTCTCCCTTATTATTTTTAAGTTTTAAATATCCATGATTAAAGACTCGTGTCACTTCAAAAGGTCCAATCCACCTCAACCTCAATTTTCCAAGGAATAATTTTAATTAAGAATTGAAGAGGAGAACCTTATCTCAAATCTTAAGGCTTTTATATTTAATGTGAGCATCATGCCACTTCTTTGACCATTCTTTATATATACGTGCATTTTCATAAGAAAGGAGATGCAACTCATCAAGTTCATTCAATTGGAAACATCGTTCGATACCAGCTTCTTTAAAGTCATAATTCAAAGTCTTTAGAGCCCAATAAGCCTTATGTTGTAACTCGACAGGCAAATGACATGCTTTCCCATATACTAACCTATAGGGAGTCATTCTAATAGGTGCTTTAAATGTAGTTCGATATGCCCATAATGCATCATCAAATTTATGTGCCTAATCTTTCCTAAAGTTATAAACTATTTTTTCTAGTATCCACTTTAGCTATCTACTATGATGCACACCATATTTATGCAATAATGATGCAAAAGATCGATTAATAAAATGCGTACCTCCATCACTTATGGTAGCTCGTGGCACTCCAAACATTGAAAAAAGTTTCTTTAAAAACTTGATCACAACCTTTGAATCATTGGTTGGTAAAGCTTGAGCTTTAACCCACTTAGAAACATAATCTACCCCAACCAAGATATAAGTTTTCCCAAAAGATATAGGAAATGGACCCATGAAGTCTATTCCCCACATATCAAAAATCTTAACTTCCAAAATATTATTCAAAGGCATCTTATCTCTCTTTCCAATATTACCAACCTTTTGACACCTATCACATTGAGATACATAAGCCCTATCATCATAAAATAGGGTAGGCCAATAAAAACCACATTCAAGCACCCTAGAAGCAATTTTTGCACCACCATTATGCTCCGAATACAAAGAAGAATGGCAATGTGTTTAAATTTTTACAAATTCTTCCTCACTCACATACGATCGAATGACACCATCCCCACTTATCCTAAACAAATAGGGCTCATCCCAAAGGTAATTTTTAACATCACTAAAGAACGTTTTTTGTTGCTATGACAATCCATAAGGTATAATCCCTGCAGCAAGAAAGTTTGCAAAATTTGCAAACCATGGCACATGCTCATAAGTTATTGACATTAGAGATTCATCCAGAAAGGATTCATTAATTTCATTGCTATCCCCTATTGGTCTTTCAACATTTTCCAATCTAGACAAGTGATCAGCTACTAAATTTTAAGAACCTTTCTTGTCTTTAATTTTAAGATCAAATTCTTGCAACAAAAGAATGCAACCAATTAACCTAGGTTTAGCATCTTTTTTAGCAAATAAATACCTTAAAGCCGCATGATCCGTATAGATTATGACTTTAGATCCTAACAAATAAGACCTAAATTTATCACATGCATAAACAATAACTAACATTTCTTTTTCAGTGGCAGTATAATTCACTTGAGGTGCTGATAATGTATGGCTACCATAGTTAATCACATGCAAATGTTTACCTATTCTTTGACCCAACACACAACCTACTGCCATGTCACTTGCATCACACATGATTTCAAAAGGTAATTCCCAATTAGGAGAAGTGATGATGGGTGCATTTATAAGGGCTTCCTTTAAAGTGTTAAAAGCATTTATACATGCATCAGAAAATTCAAAAGGCACTTCCTTTACCAACAAATTAGTTAAAGGTTTATTTATTAATGAAAAATCCTTAATGAACCTTCTACAAAATCCAATATGTCTTAAAAATGATCTTATACCCTTAAGTGTAGTTAGTGGAGGTAATTTCTCTATTAATTCAATTTTAGCTCTATCTACCTTTATTCCTCTACTTGAAATCTTATGGCCAAGAACTATACCCTCTTCAACTAAAAAGTTGCATTTTTCCCAATTAAGTACTAGGTTGGTCTCCTCACACATAGCCAACACTCTATCCAAAATTTTCAAACACAACTCAAATGAATCACCATAAATAAAAAAATCATCCATGAAAACTTCCATGATGTCCTCTATCATATCCCAAAAAATAGAAGTCATACACCTTTGAAAAGTTGCTGGTGCATTACATAGCCCAAAAGGCATTCTTCTATAGGCAAAAGTCCCATATGGACAAGTGAAGGTGGTTTTTTATTGGTCACTAGGGTATATAAAAATTTGAAAATACCCTGAATATCCATCTAAAAAACAATAATGAGAATGTCCAGCTACCCGTTCCAACATTTGATCAATTAATGGTAAAGGAAAGTGATCCTTCCTAATGGCTGAATTTAATTTCCTATAGTCAATACAAACCCTCCAACTGGTGGTGGTCCTAGTAGGAATCAAATCCCCACTCTCATTTCTAACTACCGTCTTGCCTCCCTTCTTAGGTACATAATGTATTGGACTCACCCATGCACTATCCGAAATTGGATAAATAATCCCAACATCTAGCAACTTAATGACTTCTTTCTTAACTACAACTTTCATATTTAGGTTAAGTCTCCTTTGTATATCTGCCTTAGGTTGACATTTATCTATCATGTTAATCCTATGCATGACAATGTTAGGACTAATTCTTTTTAAATCCAAAATTTGCTAACCTATCTCTTTATTCTCTTTCTCACAACCTCTAATAACAAAGATTCTTGCTTACTAGTGAGTTTATTAGAAACAATGATAGGTAGAGTGTGATTAGAACTAAGGAATGCATACCTTAAATGACTTGGTAGTTCTTTCAATTTTACCGTTGGAGGACTTACAATTGAAGGTGGTAAAGGTGCATCATTTTTATATAAACATTCTGGCTTTGAACTCTCTTGCTCTTCCTCTCTACAAACTTCTTCCTCAACATTTAGCTCCTCTTGACCTACTTCATCAAATACTGCTGCAACATAAGCATCTATGACATCTATTTTCATGCATATATTTTCATCCATGGGGTATTTTAATGCCTTATCCATATGATATTCCACACTATCTTCCCCCACACTTAGAATTAAAGTGCCCTCATAGACATTAACTAATGCCTTACCAGTTCTCATGAAAGGTCTCCCTAATATCAATGGGCATTTAACATCATATGTAAAGTCTAAAATAACAAAGTCAGCAGGCAAAATGAATTTATCAACTTTAACTAATACATCTTCCACTATGCCATATGGTTTCTTAATTGATTGATTAGCTAATTACAATGCCATGAAAGTAGGTTTAACATAATCTAACCCTAACTTTTTGAAAATAGTTAATGGCATAAGATTAATGCTTGCTCCCAAATCACATAAACATTTAGGAAACTCAACATCCCTGAAAGTACATGGAATTATGAAACTAACATTATCTTTAAGGTTAGTTGGCAAGTTATTAGTAATAATTGAACTGCATGCCTCTGTTAACTCAATGGTAGACACATCTTCCCAACTTGTTTTCTTAGCAATTAAATCTTTAAGAAACTTCGCATAATTGGGAATTTGTGTTATTGCCTCAAAAAAATTTAAATTAATATGCGCATGCTTCAACTTATCAAGAAAAGATTGGAATTGCTTATATTGGTTTTGCTGCTTCAAGCATTGTGGAAAGGGTAGTTGAGGTTGAAAAACTTTTGGAGATTTTACCAACGGAACCCCATCCATTGCGCCTATGATAGGTGTCACGATCGCTACAGAAGGAAATTATGTGGTTGGCACACTCGCGATAGGTTCTGCATTCACGAGAGGTGCTGCTCTATCCTCTGCCGCGCTCATGACATGCAGCATGCTCACATTGGAAGGCTTACCCTGCCAATTTTTTTCCTGCAAATCTCTATAATTGTTAATAGAAACAAATTCATTAGTATAGGATTTTTCTAATCTCAAGTTTATTGCCTTCAAATGTTCTCTTGGATTGTCCTCCATCTTGCTTGGTAAATTCCCTTGTAATCATGATGGTAGAGCCTTAGCAATTTGCCCCAATTGAACTTCCAAGTTATGAATAGATGAGGCTTGATTTTTAGTAATTTGATCAAACTTGGTTTCCAGCCTCTTTTGGGTCTCTTCTTGTGAGCTAAACTTCATATTAATTCCCTCTAAAAACCTATCCATCTTAACCTCTAAGGCTTCAGCCTATCTTGAGGTTGTTCAAATCCCACATCCCTATTTTTGTTGCTACTATTACTCTAAGAAAAATTAGGATGGTTTCTCCAACCAGGGTTATAGGTATTTAAATATGGGTTTCCTCATCCTTGCCCTTGGATAAAGCTAACTTGTTCTTCCGTACTAGTTATTCCAAAATTACACACCTCGCTTCCATGACCTTGTTGACCATAAATGTTACACCACTTTATGGACTACTTCCTATACCTAAACTATTAATTTTCTGAGTCAAATTCTCAACCTAGGCTTGTAATGCTACTACAGAATTAACCGAATGTACCCCTTTAACATTTGAAAAATTTGATTCCCTTGCTCGTTCCGTTGGCCACATGCAATTATTCATAGACATTTCTTCTAACAATTTAAATGCAACTTCCGTTGTTTTCCTCATAAGAGAACCACCAATTGCAGCGTCCATAGTGCCTCTAGTGGTTGGATTCACTCCATTATAGAATATTTGCATCTGCAATTCTCTCAAAAGATTGTGGTGTGGGCAACTTCTCTGCAATTCCTTAAATCTCTACCATGCTTCATACAAAGATTCATTATCATGTTGAACAAAAGTGGTGATATCCTTTATAATCCTTATAGTTTTGGCTAGAGGGAAATATTTAGATAAAAATGCTTAGGCTAATTGATCCCAAGTTGTTATGGATCCTCTATTTAGTGAATTCAACCAAGCCTTTGCTTTATCCTTCAACGTGAAAGGAAAAAGCCTAAGCTTAATTGCATATGGCAAAACTCCATTAATTTTAAAGGTATCACAAATTTCTAAGAAATTTGCCAAATGACCATTAGGATCCTCATTTGCCAAACCATAGAACTGAATACTATTTTGAATCATTTTTAGAAGTGAAGGCTTAATCTCAAATTGATTAGCGTTTACCATAGTTCTTACCACCCCTTGTTGGGCACCACTTAATGCTAGTGTGGCAAAGTCCATCAGCCTCGGTGGCTTCTCTTCTTCAACCATGATTAATCTCCTAGTCCTATTATTTCCTTGTTGGATTTGCGGTTACTTGAAATGAACCTTTTTATTTCTAGATTCAACGGTTCAAGTTCTTCTTGAGAACTCCTTATACGAGGCATGAACTATCAAATCCTATAAATACACAACAAAATAAACAAACAAAAACAAATTAAATATTGTAATATAAAATCTTAAATCAAAATTCATAATGGCAGTATATCAATCATATAGTTCCATTGCAATGGTGCTAAAAACATGTTGTGCTTTTTCTAGAAGCTTTAATACAACAAGCATACGGTGTACCAAATATAGTACTTTAGATATCGATCCCACGAGGAATGTTGATTGATGCTACTCACTATTACTACTTAATTTTAATCTTGTTTACAATGTTCATAAATTGGCAATTAATTCTAAACTACTCTATCGTGTAAGTTAATTAAATCCTAGTTTATGATAATCAAAGAAGACAATATATGTAATGAAAATCTAATGATCATGCACTTGATACCATCATTTTAATTAATATTTATAATCCTATCAGCAAGCCAAATTGGAATATAGTCCCAATCCACTCTCTTGATATGAATTAGAATGC
This sequence comes from Excoecaria agallocha, assembly GCA_037975025.1. Lineage (NCBI taxonomy): Eukaryota > Viridiplantae > Streptophyta > Magnoliopsida > Malpighiales > Euphorbiaceae > Excoecaria > Excoecaria agallocha. The sequence continues at coordinate 26,080,557 of CM075822.1, forward strand.
TTAAGACATGCAATTAAAATTCTAATTCTTAACTCTCATTAATGTACTAATTGATTCTAATTACATACTTCAAGATTATTCACCAACCTATAACAATTATCTCCACATGCGATCTCTCAAACTATGCTTTGATAATGAATTCCTATTAGATGTAAGTTAAAATGAACCTCTCAATTCTCCTCTAACTTATAATTAACATGCAAATTGTACTAATAGATAATCTTATACAACCCATGTCGCACTTGTAACATGGCATGCCTAGGCTTTGCTTGCATTTCCCTCACATGTGCTACTTTGGTTTCCTCGTTAGCTATCACGACCCAGCTTGGTTGCAACGCTTGCGATGATGCCTCTTCTAGCTTTTCTCCTTCTTCTCCAAATGATGTCCTTTAAGCTCCAAACTATTCCCTTACTCCTATAAAACACCCATAAATACGTAAAACACATAAAAGCAACAAAATACGCATAAAATACCAAAACATTAAACACTATACTTAACAAAACTAAACATAAAGACACACTATTTATTAGCTTTTCAAGCTCATATCACTCAACTTAATTCTATCAACAAGTTAATCACTCCCATCAATAATATGAACTCAAAATTAAACTTGCACTCATGTATATCAAAGTTGAATCAATTTTTTTCTAAAACTCTATCCAATTGGATTTTTGAACCATATAAATAAGTTATAGCTCCATGTGAAAAAACATTACTCATACTTAATTAATTATACCTTTTCCTTCTAAATTCTTTTCAAGATCCAATTTAGTTATGCCAAGCAATATGCAAATCTATCAATTAATTAAATTACATTTTAAGTCCACTTTTAAATTAGCATATGCAAAGCTCTTCTTTAAGTTTTTTAAAGCACCAAGCAACTATAGTCAAACTCATATATAAATAACTCAAGAAATATAAAACCATAGTAATTTCAATTACATTGTGATTCACTTACCTCAAAAATCATATTATTCGAATAATTACCCAAGAAGTGCTTACTAATTCAAATTCAGTCATGAAGCACAAAAATCATTAAAAGTGGCTTCTTTTCAAACCCAAATCGTAAACTCATGAATTAAAAGACTAAAAACACACAAAATAAAAGAAACATAAAGAACATAAATTAAACTTTAGAAACCTATGAAAAAAATAATAGAACACAACTCGTAAAAAGGAAAATTTATGAAAATTTAAAGAGAAGGGTTAAAAGAGTTCTGGTTTATTGAGTCCCAGCTTGGCTTATATTGCTCTCGAGAGATCGAGCTTGTGATCCAAATATGGGTCTCTCTTGACTTTGCTCCTAATTTTCTCCCATCAATAGAAGAAACTTATCATAGTTTATGAGAATTTTTCCTTTCTTACTCCTTTAGTAATAAATTCTCCACAAGATGTTCTAACACACCTTTTAAATGACCACAAGATTTGTCTTCATATATGAATTGATCATTTTATTCCTTATCCAATGTTAATGAATGATTTATTTCTTCTTCCTTGCCACTATCACTTCGAAATTGCATTGAAATATTCAAGAGTTCTAGTTTAGATTCTAACTTTTTCATGCCCTTTTCTTGATCCCTTAGTAAATTTTCTTAACTCTTAATTGTCTCATCTTGAGTCCTTAACTTCTCTTCTTGAATCCTTAATTTTTCCTCTTGAATCCTACACTTTTCTTCTTGAATTCTTTATGTAGCCTCCAACTCCTCTTTTTCAGCATAAAAATTTTGCTCCTTCCTTATAAGCAAGTCACAAATATCTTGAGTTTTGGAGATAATGGCCTTTTACGTGGCCCTCCATTTTTATTTTTAAGTCCGAAATTGCTTCTCCTTACTCATAAGCAAGTCAAGAAGAACTTGATTTTTGAGTTACAAGCCTCATTTGAATGCTGCGATTGTTGATTCTCTCTCCTTAATTCTTTCATTTGTGCACTCAAAGAATCATCAAAAGGGAGTGCATAATGAGTTTGTGATTGTGCACATAATAGCTTTATCTCTTCCTTTTCTCTTATTAAATCATTCATTTGTTGTTTAAAAAGAATAATTCATCATCTTGCACCAACTTGAAGAATGCCTCAATTTTTTCCTGCAAAGAACAATCACCAAATTAGAAAAAAAATAAAAAATTAAAATCTTAGGCTAACGCAATCAAACATATTAGATAAATAACACCATTGTTCCCCAACAACGACGTAAAAAACTTGATCGGCTTTTAGCAAGTGTACTAGATCGGCTAGTAATATAGGAAAATATAGATTAAGACCCCAAATATCATATCCAAGGAAACACAGATTGCTAAGAAGAATATCTATGTATGAATTAAATTAATATGAAATTGTTTTCTAAATGTTTTCGATTTAAAGGCAAAAATTAAACTAAATAAACAATTAAACAAAACAAAAACTAAAATTAAACTAATATGAATTGAAAATAAAATAATAAATAAAATTATATTGGTAAAAGATCTATCTATCTTAACTTTCATTGTAATGGCTTAATTTCAATTGGAACACCAATAATTATGGAAAACTAGATGAAATAAAGCCAGATATCATTATGCAAGAATATCTTTCTTAAGCATCAAATTCTCTTTTTAGGAACAATTTAACACTCATCATAAAAAACAAATTTAAAGTCCTAAACATTCATTGAACGCTCTTGCAAGTAAATTCAACTCCAATTTATTCTTAGTTCCTCCTCTCTCAACCTTAACCAATAGTATCAACTCATAACTACCTTAAAATTAGAAAATATTCATGTATAGATAATACAAAATTAACCCAAAAACATGCAAATCAGTGATAGTGCCTATGCCAATTTTTAGTTATTGATTAAATAATCCAACAATTAATTTGGACAGAATCAAAGAGAATATTATGCTTAAAACTAAGAAATAATCAACTGATATTATAATTAAAGCTAAAAATAAAGTCATAACAATGAAAATTTAAGATTCAAGTATCCATTAGCAAAAGAAGAAAAAAATTCTTTATTTTAAAAATAAAAAAACAACTAAAATAAAGAGAATAGTAAGTTAAGAAAATAGAAAAATATTGTACAAAACTAACTAAAGGAAACTAGAGAGAAAACTAAAGAAAAATCAAAATTAAAGCTTGTTGTGTTCTCTTTGATTGATGATTTTGTTCTCTCTAATTGATTCTTTTATTTTGGTGTTTTGATCCTTTATTTATAGGCAAAAATACAAAGAATTCTGCCTTCTAAAGCTTCCTAAATTAGAATAGGAAAAGAACTCTGCTAATTAGGAATTTTTGTTAAACTATGATTTTTGATGCATGGCCAAGAAGGTTGAAGACTAAAATTGATGCATTGCCATTAGTGGATTTCCTTTTTGGGATGCATGACCAAGTGGATTTTCCCTTCTTCCTTTGCATGGCCATGCATAGGCTTACAAATCCTTGCACGATCAAACATGAATAATGCCTTTATAATGCATGGCCAAGTATGGCTTTTTTGCTCTTTTGCCTAATTTCATCAACTTTTGATCCTTTTACATAATTTCTTCATACGCAGCCATTCATTTTTTATGCACAACAGTGTTAATTATCTATGGACTAAATGTTGAATTTTTTGCTTCAATTTCTTAAAATTATGAATTTGACCCAGAACTTTCCACTTCTTTCAATTAGGACCTTTTTTCTTCATTTTGCCTCTAAAAAAAACCAAAACTTATAATTAACCCTTAAAACACAAATTTAACCAATTAAACCAAAATTCAACTAAATTAAAGCTAAATGAACATAATTAAACACCTAAAAATACACTAAAAACATCATTTAATTCATAATTATCAAATTGCTTATGTAATTTTTTATTTTTTTTTGCTTTTTATCTTACCACTTTCTTATATGATTAATTGTTTATATATTTATATTTATGCATCATGTGATAAGGGAGATAGGATGTTAATTTAAAAACTTAATTATAAACATAATTTTAATAGAGGTCTATGTAAAAGTGATGTTTCAAATCATCTATGGTTTAGACATCGTGAGGTTAGAATCATTTTCAATATACTATTGGGTGGTAGCTTCATATACCTACCTCTTTGGTCCACTTAAATGCCACCATAGGTTGACTACAAATAATAAGATAGGGGTACCCTAACATGCTATTTCATGCCTTTTTGAGGCCCAAAACTTAATGAATTAGCTTAAATACATTTTCTATTGTGAAATGACCAATCTTATGAATTTTATGAACCTCATTCGATCATTGACCCTAAAAGCGGGCCTTAGAGGATAATCCAGATTCCACCATAAGGCATTAAGGGGGTTCAACATGCATCATAGGGGTAACTCTACTGGGGGTACCTTGGTTAAGTTATTATATTTAAGTTTTTAAAATGAAATTTCTATCTTCTTTCAAAATTGCATCTTACATTCATACTAGGGCCTTAGACTATGTTAGCCATCCCTAATTAGCCCTAGTCTATTCCTGAAGCACACCCTATGTTCACTCAATACGAGGAGTTATCAAGTAAGACCACTAGCCCAAGCCTTGGACCATTTGGTATATTGAATGGTGATCTATTGGTCATTATGCTCATAATGAACTGGACCTATTGCCACGGACCATGATTGGGTACTCCTAAAGTTTCATCACCCAACTATAAGCCCATGTAATGATAGCTATTTCCCCTAGGTAGTATGACCATAATACTTTTTCTTGCTTTGTCAGCCATTATATATTGAACAAATCCAATTAAATTAAACATCACTTATTAAAGGCTGCTATGCACTGTTGGGTGTGTTTTGATTCACTTAAATTATTTAATTACATAATAGCCAAAAATCATATACCTGCAATTTCAATAAGAGTAGTTATGTTGCTGACTTTTCATTGTGCACCATATGCATCCATTGGGTTCCTCGTTAGCCTATAAGAGCCCACCTAGGAAAGAGGCCGAACGACCTCTTATGTGGGAGCAATAAGGTTGGAAGGTTATTGTTATGCTTGTATGTGGTTGTGGTTGTTACCTAACACACTCATACATCACACATCATATGTATATCATTCACAAGCATTGTAATGCATCATTCTAATGATTGAATAACACATCACCCTCATGCATCATATGTATAACATACTTAGACACATACATACATCATCATTTGCATAATTCTTCATTTTTGACTTTTACAACCATTATAGATTCACTTAGGTTGTTCAAAGGTCCTGGCAGGCATCTTCTCGATAACCATTGATCGAGCATTAAAAGTGGGGTTAGAGTCTAGTTCTAGGTCAAGTTTAGAGTTTGGCTTGGGTGATATTTTTTAGAAATAGTTTAGATTCTGTACGGGAATTAGAAATGGTTGAGGCACCACAACAAAACCATGGTACCACTTTTGAGGAGCTAGATAGGAGATTGGAGGAGTTTGAGGTGAGATAACTCATTATCATTTGGGGATTGGTTGCAGCACCTACTGGACTTTGGCTTGCAACTCTTACCCTGGACCAAGTAGAGCCAAACACTGTTAGGGGCACTTCCTCAATATCTATTCAAGCCCTACCAATGGAGCAAAAAAACGATAAAATGCATGCTTTGAAAGAGGACTATATAAAAAAGAAGAAAGAGGAAGAGCCAAAAATAGCGGTAATGAAAAAAGGTCCTAGAGTTAAGGACATGGATCTAAAGAAGATGAAGGTGAAAATTAAGGCAATGACACACCTATTTTCAGCTGGTAAAGGCATCAACCTAGAGGATTGTGACTTAGATGGGAAAAAGTTATTGCCCTAGAAATTCAAGGTGCCTTATCTTCCAAAATTTAATGGCATGTCAGACCCTTATGCACATGTGAAGCAATATACCTTGATTATGAAGGGAACAATGCTGATGAAGAACCAAAAGGTTGAGTACTTTTATCTCAGCTTAGTGGTGCAAGAAATAAATTGATACCATAGTCTTGGCCAAAGAATTAAAAAAGATTAGGACTTATCGACTGAAGAGCTCATAAAGCAATAGGACTTCATTACCCAGATGGAGGTCATATTAAAAGATTTAGAGTTGCTACAGCAAAAGCTTGAAGAATATTTCCATAAGTATTTAACTAGATAGCGAAATAGGATAATTGAGATGAAGCATGAGCTTGATATTATTGATCAGATAAGGTTATTTATCAAGAATGCAAGACATCACCATCAAGGTTGAGGGTGAGTACCTAGCAAAGAAAGTGGATGGTGGATGGCAAGCTAGGGGCAATAGTGGAAATAAAAATAGAGAGATAGCAGAAGTGTTCGCTATCGAGGGAAGTAAGAGGCACTACTCCAGCCTAGCTAGATTCTTATCTTAGGTGCTGGAAAAGTTAATAAAGGAAGGGAAGTTAGAGTGACTTTTAGCCAAGCTCGTTAAAAGGTAGGTATAGACACCGTGACTCGAGGCAGTCTAGATTAGGGATACACGATGATGTTGAACCACTTATATTTCTAATATATAGTATGAATCTTTAGTTTCAGCCTTGATTTTTGCATGTTTATAAAATATTTTTATGGATTTAAGCATTGTTTTTCCTAGAGTGTAATGATTCAACTAGATAATCTTGATTACTGTTACTAATTACATATATTAATTCTATAAGCCCTCTATTATCGATGCATATAGGTATACGCATACATACATGCTGTACTAATCATCCAAAATTAAATTGAACACTTTAATATGTTGTTATTTAATACTTACACAACTTAATAATTACAAGACTTTAATACAAAATATATAACATTATCTAACCAAAAAGATACAAAATTAATCTCATACATCAAGATAATCTTCCTAATTTGATGTTGGCTTTGGAGATTATTGGCTTTGTCCCTGGACAAAAGGTCTACCCTGTGAACCTGCACAGATAAACACCCTTGCTAAGCTATAAAGCTTAGTGGGGAACAAACTAATATGTTGATAACCACTCATAATGGTTATCACCAAGCATGCAACAATAGTATAAAATAAATTGCATATACTTTATTAGTAAATAATAAAGTAATAATGAATAAACAAAATGCAATATTGGAAGGAATAACTATCTCATTAAATCATACAATGAAAGATTGTAAACTATATATGCATATTATTCATCTTATAAATTTGCCTGCTTAATTTGTCTATGGGTGTGGATAATGGGTGCTGTGGATACCATAAGGTATCAAATCTGTAAATACCTGAAGGTATTAAATCTGAGGACCCATTTGGGTCAGAACTGTGGTCTCATTTAGAGACAAACTATGGACTCATAAGAGTTAGACTATAGCAGCTACGACTGTAATCCTATAAGCATACCTATCTATCCACAATCGACTTTTAATTCAGGCATTATTCAATTCATATATCATTATATCGATTTTGGGATTGAGTTATCATATTTATTAGCTAGAAAGACCACTTATATAAATATGCATTATAATTAGGATAGTATACTTTAATCTAATAGCATATTACTTCGATGATGTGAAAATATATATAGATACATAAACATAAGTACTATTCATAGAAAAGCAAGTGTATGCATCAACAATTATAATACAATAGCATACCTATTCAATCTTTTGGGGCGTAGCTTATTATAATGGAAAAGAAATAAAATAAAATAAAATAAAATAGGAAACAAATGCTTATTGTTGCACTCGCAAAACTTGTCGTGCCCGCAATATTAATCGCACTCGTGATAGCAAGCACTAGCCTATATGAACATTCCTTGATTTTGTGCTCGATACATAGGTCACGCTCGCAACACTAGGCGACGGTTCAATAACTTCAATGCTCATTGCTCAATAACATGTAAGTTAATTACCAAACTCAACTTGCACCACAATTCCAACATACCAGACGACTTTTTATGAAAACACTATCTGCTACAAAGTTTTAGCCCTATGTTTCTAGTTTCCAAAACACTAAAAATCATTTTTATATAACCTATAAATTTCCAGATATACAAGAAAAACCATAGCCTTCTCATAGAATGAAATAAAAACCATAACCAGATTTCAATACCAATTTTCACTATCAAGCAGTGAAAATCAGATTTTGGTTCCTTCTAACAAAATCAAGGTATACAAGTCTAGTTTCTATAACAACTAGAATTTCATTATTTGGATACCTATAACTCGGGATATGAGCAAAAGAGTACAACCTGGTCATTTGATTTTTAAAATAGATTTTGCATATCTTACAACAAAGCTTATATTTTTCATCTCTAAGCCACTTCAAAGCTTAAAATCAACCATAAAACATATGAGAGGAGCATTCAATACCTTTCCCATGACAAAACATCCAACATAAACACATAAGAACCTAAGTTTTCATACCTTGTTTAAGCTCTAACTCCCTTTAACCTTGGAGAGTCTCCTTTCCCTTCTTCTTACTTGATTCTCCTTATATAAAAGAAGACACTTCCATGAACACTTCTTAAGCTATTTAATGAACAATACATATTAAAGAAGAAATAAGGTTACCTTAAACAAAAACCAAGTAAATCTTGTTTTTTCCTTTTTACCAAAACCCAAGACTTTTATAGAGATGATTTGAGAGAGAGAGTTTAGGGTTTGAGAGAGAGGATTTAGAGGTTAAGAGAAGTTGAAGATGGAGAATTAAGACCCTTGTTTGTCTGGCCATCCTTTACCAAAATATCTCCCTCTCCTTTCTCTTTAATTGGTCCAAATGTCACATAAAAAATCTTACTATTAGGCCCTTAATTCCTCTTATTTCTACTAATACCCTAAAACTTACCCTTTAACTTATCAATTAGGTCCTTCTCTACACAATTACACTTAATTAAACATAGACACTAATAATTAATTAGTGCAAATTCTCCTAGGGTATGATGAGGGGCATTACAACTCTTTCCCCCTAAGAGAATTTCGTCCTCGAAATTTATACCTGTTTTAAAGAGCTGTGGGTATTAAGGCCGCATTACAGCTTTCGGTTCCCACGTTGTTTCTTGTACACCATGGTGTTGCCATAACACTTTGACTAGGGGGATTTCTTTGTTTCTCAACTATCGAACTTCGCTGGCCAAGATCTATTTAGGCTCTTCCTCATATGTATAATCAGATCTGACATTGATATGTTGCATTGGTATGATATGTGATTCATCAGATCGATATCGCCGGAGCATGGAAACATGAAAAACATCATGAAACTTTGATAATTCACTGGAAAGATACAATCGGTATGCTATTGGTCCAATTCGTTCCAAAATTCTGTAAGGACCTATAAACTTGGGACTGAGTTTCCCTTTCTTTTCGAACTAAAACACTTTTCTCCATGGGGACACCTTCAAGAACACTTTGTCACCAACTTGATATTCAATGTTCTTTCTTTTCAAATCTGCATACGATTTATGTCTATCATTGGCTTCTTTCAATCTTTGCTTGATAAGTTGAATCTTTTCTTCTGTATCTTTAACAATGTCAGGGCCTATCAATTTGCTTTTAGCTAACTCTATCCAATAGGAGGGAGTTCTACATTTCCGACCATAGAGTGCTTCATAAGGTGGCATACCAATGTTAGTTTGATAGCCATTGTTATATGCAAATTCCATCAAAGTCACATATTTATCCCAACTTTCGGGAAAATCTAAAACACAGCCTCTTAACATATCCTCCATCACTTTTATAATCCTTTTCGATTGCCCATCAGTTTAAAGATGGATGGCAGTACTAAGGAGAAGTTTTGTGCCTAAGGCTTGTTGTAAACTTTTCCAAAATCTCGAAGTGAATCTTGGATCGCGATCTAAAATGATTGAGATTGGTACCCCATGCAATCTAACAATCTGGTCTATATATAACTCAGCCAACTAGTCCATCGAATAATTAGTTCGGATCGGTATAAAATGAGCCACCTTAGTTAATTTGTCTACTATGACCCACACTGCATTATGCTTCCTTTGAGTAGTGGGTAAACCTGTGACGAAGTCCATGGTGACATTGTGACACTTCCACTGAGGAATGGAAAGAGGATTTAATAGTCCCAAAGGAAGTTGATGCTCTATTTTTACTTGTTGACATGTTAGGCACTTGGAGACATACTCAGTCACATCTTTCTTCATTCCTTGCCACCAGTAAAACTGTTTCAGATCTCTATACATTTTGTTGCCACCGAGATGCATGGTGAATACAGTGTTATGGGCTTCTTGCAACAAAGCTCTCTTCAATTCTTTAACATCTAGCACACATAAATGGTTCCGAATGTAGACATCACCATCAATCACAATTGAATAATCTACTAGACCTCCCTCATATACTGATTGAGCCAATTTCTGTAGCTTCTTATCACCTGCCAGTACATCTATTATTGCCTGCCTTAGATTAGGGCGAGATCGTAATTGAGCTAACAAAGCCCCATCAGATGCAAACTTCCATTTATAATCTTGTAATAACAAGGTTGCCATCATCTTCTGACTCAATGCATCAGCCACCACATTTGCGTTTCCTGGGTGATAGTCAACTATACAATTGTAGTCTTTAAACAATTCTAGCCATTTGCGTTGTCTTAGATTAAGATCCCACTGAGTGAGCAAGTATTTAAGACTTTTATGATCTGTATAAATTCTACACCTCTCACCATAAAGGTAATGTTGCCATATTTTTAAAGCAAACACTACTACAGCAAATTCCAAATCATGAGTGGATAATTCTGTTAATAAGGCTTTAACAGTCTTGATGCATAAGCCATTACTTTACCTTCCTGTATTAACACACATGCCAAGCCATGTTTCGATGGATCACTATACATATTATATTCTTTACTTGCTACTGGCTGGGTAAGAACTGGAGCTTCCGTTAACATCTTCTTTAATAACTCAAAACTTATTTGGAATTGATCTGTCAATTTGAATCTAGCTTATTTCCGAAGTAACTTCGAACCTCTAGCACATTCCGAGGTGGCTTCCAGTTTACAATAGCTTCAATCTTTTTAGGGTCCACCTTGATGCCTTCTAAAGACACTAAGTGCCCAAGGAAAGAAACTTCTTTAAGCCATAACTCACATTTACTAACTTTGCATATAACTATTGTTCTCGCAAAGTTTGCAACACTATTCTCAAATGTTCAGCATGCTCCGCTTCACTGTAAGAGTAGACCAAATTATCATCGATAAACACCACAATAAATTGGTCTAAATAGGGTCTGAACACCCTATTCATCAGAGCCATTAAGGCTGCTTTTGCATTAGTCAACCCGAAAGGCATTACTAAGAATTCGTAATAACCATATTGACTCCTAAAAGCAGTCTTTTGAACATCTATATCTTTGACCCAAAGTTGATAGTATCCCGATCTCATATCAATTTTTGAAAACACTCCAGCACCCCTTAACTGATCGAATGGATCCTTGATCCAAGGTAAAGGATACTTGTTCTTCACAGTTACTTTGTTGAGATGTCTATAGTCAAAGTACATCCTCAATGTACCATCATTCTTTTTGACAAGCAGTATCGGTGCGCCCCAAGGTGACACACTAGGCTTGATGAAGCCTTTATCTAACAACTCTTGTAACTGAACCTTTAGCTCCTTTAATTCTGATGGTGCCATTCTATAAGGTGCTCTGGATATAAGAGCAGTTCCAGGCAAAGTTTCAATAGATAACTCAACCTCTTTCTCTGGTGGCAAACCCGGAAGTTCCTTGGGAAAAACATCAGGAAACTCATTGATCACTGGAATATCTTAAAGATTAACTGTCTCCCTCTCAGAATCAAGAACCAAAGCCAAGAATGCTTCATAGCCTTTTCTAAGGAATCTTTTTACTTTCATAGCAGAGATAACATTAGTTAAGGGTTTAGCTTTAATACCCTGAATCAATGTCTCTTCTTCCCCAGCATCCTTAACTACTACTGTTTTAGCTTTACAATTCACTATAGCTTGATATCTAGACAACCAATCCATACCCAGGATTACATCAAATTCATGGAAAGGTAGAACAATTAAGTTAGCTGGAAATTCTCTTTCTTGAAATCTAATAGGGCAATTTCTACAAATTTCATTTACATGTATACTGTGGCTCAAAGGACTGATTACACATATATCATAGTTCAAATGATCTACAGTAGATACATTTCTACCTAACTTCCCATTACAGATATATGAATGTGTAGATCTCGGGTCTAAAAGTACATGCACATCAGTATCAAAGAGAAAAAATGTACCAGCCATCACCTTAGGAGCATCAGCATCTTCTCGACCTTTCATAACATAAGCTCTGACAGAAGGTATAGGAGCGAATGGTTGTCCATTGTCTCTGAAATATTCTTGGACTGGGCTCTAAACTAGCCGGATCCCCTTTTGCTTCTACCACGACCTCTACCTGAAGAGGGTGCATTAGAAGCTCCTCTATTACTTTGTTGAATGGAGGCTTGTTCCTGCATCATGGGACAATTTTCCATAAAATTCTCCGTACTACCACATCTGAAACAAGCACCCGCGAGCATTCTATAAGTGCCCCAATGTCATGTTGGATTTTAACGGTTACATGCATCACATACATGAGCGGAATTTTAAAATTTTTTTAACCATTAGATTTGATCTTGCCATGAATACACAATATAACTATATGAGAATAAGAAAAATCACCTTTGATTTTTGTTGAACAGTTGATTTTACTTCGCACCGGGTTGTCGCAAACTAGAGTGTCCAAAATCGAACACCTCCAATGAGTAATCCACACTAGAGAGGGGTAAATTGAACCAACAAATTGGTGTTTAACTAGGGCTAGCCAAAACTCCCAAGAGCTAGCTTAGGATTTGGCGCAAAAGGGAGAGAGAAAATAAGAGAAAAGACTTTCTTTTTGTTTTAATCACTTAACCCTAATTCTCATTAGTTGGCCTTTTATAGTTAGGTTAAAATTCCAACTCCTTAATGAGATTGGGCTCTTTAAAATTGCTGGAGAATTATTAATTGGGCCTCTGGAATTAATTATAATCATTTGGGCTTAATTAAATCCAAATTAAATCTTTTCATAAAAGACCATGCACAAAATCCACAAACTAGGCCCTTTGTGCATGTAATTGGATTTAAATACCCAAATGGATTCCAAATCCAACCAAATTAAATATGTGAGTTCCATAACACTTATGTAACATATATAAATTAATTTGGTCCAAGAAATAGCCCTCTAAGCCCTTCTGTATGGAGTTGGCATGTGGCCCTCTTCTGGAGGTTCCTCTGGCCCTTAATAATTCCTTCAATGGTCCAATTAATTATTATATCAGTCCTATAACACTTATAGTAGTCTTATAATACTTTTAAGACAATAATAATTAATCATGAAATACATTATTTCATTTAGGTCATATTTACAGAACATTTCTCAAAAGTTTCGCGGACAATTTTATTTGATCATAATTAATTAAACTCCTTAATTAATTATTATCATATTCTCTTCTCTACCTTCATAATAATATCAAATATTATTATTCTTGTCATTTTATCATTTTACCCTTTTCTCTATATGTGTGTGACCTATTGGGTTCCTGTCCATGTTGGCAGTATAATATGTAATTGTGAGTTCTATTCAAAACTCACATGATTTAAACTCCTTTAAATCATTTTATCAATCTCTAGTGATATTTTGATACATCATTATACAAGTCATGATTGGCCTCTAGCTAGGCATCATGACTACCCAAATGTCAGGAAAGTCATGTGGTTTGACTGTACCCTTCCATAGAAACAATTACCGTGCAATTACTCTTTTCACCAGTCTTATCTCAATTAGATTCTGAGTATGGATTTCTGTCAACTCATATAAATCTAATTATGTTTGTTCTATTAATTTAACCATTGTTCCTAAAATGCCCTTCATGGATCTCCATCCATCTCGGCATATTACTCTGGCCAGAGATTCTCTGAACAAGGCAATTATAGAATCATGCGAGATAACTTCCCTTGTTAAATCTGGAATGGTGAATCCTTTGTCAATCACTAAACTATCTTCAAGTAGGTCATAATATACCCAATCTCCTAACTATGTTCACTCCCAGTTGGAAGTAATAAGTTATGGAGTCAAACTATACCACTTGCTACTTAAGATAACTTTGGTGATCTCAAGTCTAAGGATACTTGCACAACCGCTATGAAGAGATTCCTCACTGATATAGATTTAATATCCATATGAGTATTCTCTTTGCAGGTCTCCAATGAACTTGTTCCTCTAACAAGCATCCACATGTTAGCTTTGATTATCATCCAAAATCACAGTTATGAAAACCACTGCTTGAACCATTCAAGAAGCATAACATGTGCTAGTCTGTCCGAATTAACAATGTCCTATCTTGTTAATTCTATGACTAGGGATATTTAGATGTTAACACATTTGCATGCGATAGACATCTCACATCATGAACACCTTCATGATTGCCTTTGCACTGTGTTTATAATATCTAGGACTTCATTTATTAATTTAAGATTTACAAACTCATGTATTCAAACATAGCATTAATAAATGAATGATGCCTTTTATTAAGAATATAAATTTCATACATATGAAAAACATCCCTATTACATGGGCTCTAGGGCATACTCTCTAACATGTCGCCTAAAATAATAGGTACATTCTGGAGTATGACCTCTGCCCTATCTTGATGCAGTACCTCTACCAGATCTGGTTGGAGAAAAAGTCCACTGTCGTCCACCTCTAGATACAGAGCGAGTACCAGACTACATTGGTTGTTCTCCTAGAGCCATTCTTGGTCTTTTTCCTGATGAAGATGTTGGATTTTAACGGTTACATGCATCACATACATGAGAGGAATTTTAAATTTTTTTAACCATTAGATCTGTTCTTGCCATGAATACACAATATAACTATATGAGAATAAGAAAAATCACCTTTGATTTTTGTTGAACGGTTGATTTTACTTCGCACCGGGTCGTCGCAAACCAGAGTGTCCAAAATCGAACACCTCCAATGAGTAATCCACACTAGAGAGGGGTAAATTGAACAAACAAATTGGTGTTCAACTAGGGCTGGCCAAAATTTCCAAGAGCTAGCTTAGGAGTTGGCGCAAAAGGGAGAGAGAAATTAAGAAAAAAAACTTTCCTTTTGTTTTAATCACTAAATCCTAATTCTCATTAGATGGCCTTTTATAGTTAGGTTAAAATTCAACTCCTTAATGAGATTGGGCTCTTTAAAATTGATGGAGAATTATTAATTGGGCCTCTGGAATTAATTATAATCATTTGGGCTTAATTAAATCCAAATTAAATCTTTTCATAAAAGACCATGCACAAAATCCATAAACTAGGCCCTTTGAGCATGTAATTGGATTAAATACCCAAATGGATTCCAAATCCAACCAAATTAAATATGTGAGTTCCATAACACTTATGTAACATATATAAATTAATTTGGTCCAAGAAAAAGCTTTGTAAGCCCTTCTGTACGGAGTTGGCGTGTGGCCCTCTTCTAGAGGGCTTTCGCCAACTTTCTTCATTCCTCTGGCCCTTAATAATTCCTCCAATGGTCCTATTAATTATTATATCAGTCCTATAACACTTATAGTAGTCTTATAACACTTATAAGACAATAATAATTAATCATGAAATACATTATTTCATTTAGGTCCAATTTACAGAATATTTCTCAAAAGTTCCACGGACAATTTTATTTGATCATAATTAATTAAACTCTTTAATTAATTATTATCATATTCTCTTCTCTACTTTCATAATAATATCAAATATTATTATCCTTGTCATTTTACCATTTTACCCTTTTCTCTATATGTGTGTGACCTATTGGGTTCCTGTCCATGTTGGTAGTATAATATGTAATTGTGAGTTCTATTCAAAACTCATATGATCTAAACTCCTTTAAATCATTTTATAAATCTCTATTGATATTTTGATACATCATTATACAAGTCATGATTGGCCTCTAGCTAGGCATCATGACTACCCAAATGTCAGGAAAGTCATGTGGTTTGACTGTACCCTTCCATAGAAACAGTTACCGTGCAATTACTCCTTTCACCACTCTTATCTCAATTAGATTCTGAGTATGGATTTCTGTCAACTCATATAAATCTAATTATGTATGTTCTATTAATTTAACCATTGTTTCTAAAATGCCCTTCATGGATCTCCATCCATCTCGGCATATTACTCTGGCCAGAGATTCTCTGAACAAGGCAATTATAGAATTATGCGAGATAACTTCCCTTGTTAAATATGGGATGGTGAATCCTTTGTCAATCACTCAACTATCTTCAAGTAGGTCATGATATACCCAATCTCCTAGCTATGTTCACTCTCAGTTGGAAGTAATCAGTTATGGAGTCAAAGTATACCACTTGCTACTTAAGATAACTTTGGTGATCTCAAGTCTAAGGATACTTGCACAACCGCTATGAAGAGATTCCTCACTGATATAGATTTAATATCCATATGAGTATTCTCTTTGCAGGTCTCCAATGAACTTGATCCTCTAACAAGCATCCACATGTTAGCTTTGATTATCATCCATAATCACAGTTGTGAGAACCACTGCTTGAACCATTCAAGAAGCATAACATGTGCTAGTCTGTCCGAATTAACAATGTCCTATCTTGTTAATTCTATGACTAGGGATATTTAGATGTTAACACATTTGCATGCGATAGACATCTCACATCACGAACACCTTCATGATTGCCTTTGCACTGTGTTTATAATATCTAGGACTTCATTTATTAATTTAAGATTTACAAACTCATGTATTCAAACATAGCATTAATAAATGAATGATGCCTTTTATTAAGAATATAAATTTCATACATATGAAAAACATCCCTATTACATGGGCTCTAGGGCATACTCTCAAACAATCTCCCACTTGCACTAGAGCCAATCACTCATATGTCTCAGACCCATGCTCTTTATATGGTGATCATGCTTTATCTGGGAAAGTACTTTAGTGAGGGGATCAGCCACATTGTCATCTGTGGGAACCCTTTCTATTTTCACATCATTTCTAGCTACTATTTCCCTTATGAGATGGTAGCGTCTGAGAACATGTTTGGATCGCTGATTAGACCATGGTTCCTTTGCTTGTGCAATGGCTCCATTGTTGTCACAATATAAAGGAATCAGATCAATAATATTAGGCACCACTCCTAGTTCGGTTATGAACTTTTTGATCCAGACTGCTTCTTTGGCTGCTTCTGAAGCAGCAATGTACTCAGCTTCCGTCGTGGAATCAGCAGTTGTTTCTTGTTTGGAACTTTTCCAACTAACTACTCCTCCTCCCATTATGAACACATAACCAGATTGTGATTTAAAATCATCTTTGTCAGATTGGAACTTGGCATCTGTATACCCATTTACTTCCAAACTGTCCTCTCCATATACCAAGAATATATCCTTAGTCCTTCTTAAGTACTTAAGAATATTCTTGACAGCTGCCCAATGTTCTCTCCAAAATTGGATTGGAATCTGCTTGTGACACTCAAAGCAAATGCTACATCTGGACGTGTACATAACATAGCATGCATGATAGAATCAATTGCAGATGCATATGGTATTCTATTCATGCTCTCTCTATCCTCTAGTGTCTGCGAACACATAGACTTAGAAAGGCATTTCCCATGCACCATGGGTATAAACCCTTTCTTAGAGAGATCCATATTGAGCCTCTTCAATACTTTATCTATATATATACTCTGAGAAAGACCTAGCAACCTATTGGATCTATCTCTATAGATCCTTATTCCCATAATATAGGATGCTTCTCCAAGGTCTTTTATGGAGAATTGCTTGGACAACTATATTTTAACAGATTGGAGAAGAGAAATATCATTTCCCATGATCAATATGTCATCAACATATAAAACTAGGAAGACAATTGCACTCCCACTGACCCTTTTATAAACACAAGGTTCATCTTCATTCTGTGAGAAACCAAACTCTTTGATTGTCTCATTGAATCGTATGTTCCAGCTCCTAGAGGCTTGCTTCAATCCATAAATGGATCTTTGAAGCTTGCATACCTTTTCGCCATTTCCTGATGTGAATCCTTCTGGTTGTGTCATATACACATCCTCAGAAAGATTTCCATTAAGGAAAGTTGTCTTCACATCCATTTGCCAAATCTCATAATCATAATGAGCTGCAATGGCTAAAAGTATTCTTATAGACTTAAGCATCGCTACAGGAGAAAAAGTTTCGTCATAGTCAATACCTTCTTTTTGACGATAACCTTTTGCTACTAAGCGAGCTTTATAGGTAACTATATTACCTTCTATGTCAGTTTTCTTTTTGAAGACCCATTTGCACCCTATGGGTTTTATCCCTTCAGGTGGTTGAGTTAAAGTCCATACTTTATTCTCATACATGGAGTCCATTTCGGACTGCATAGCCTTAAGCCCTAAATCACGTTCTGAACTGTTCAAAACTTCTTGATAGCTTGTAGGCTCATTGTCCTCTACTATAGTTATGCCTCTATCCGAATCAACGTGAAATCCATATCTCACAGGGATAGAATGCATCCTAGTAGATCTTCTAGGATTTTGTGTATAATCAGGTTCAACTGTAATCTCATCATTATGAAATTCAGTTTCGGGTTCAATCGGTTGATCATCTTCTATTTGTGGGTCTTGAACTTCACCAAGCTCAATTTTACTCCCATTGTCCTCTCGTAGGAGAAATTCTCTTTCCAAGAAGACAGCATGCCTTGAAACAAACATCTTTTGTTCTAAGGGATGATAGAAATAATATCCAAACGTTTCTTTTGGATATCCCACAAATAAATATTTGTCAGACTTAACATCCAGCTTGTCTGACATTGTCCTCTTCATATAAGCAGGACAGCCCCATACTTTCATATGAGAAAGCGTGGGTTTCTTATTATTCCACATCTCATATGGAGTAACATCAACCGATTTACTAGGAACTCTATTTAACACATAAACAGCAGTTTCTAGTGCATATCCCCAAGAAGACTTAGGCAAGTCCGCTCGGCTCATCATTGATCGAACCATATCTAATAGTGTTCGATTTCTCCTTTCAGATACACCATTGTGTTGTGGTGTATATGGAGGAGTCCATTGAGATAAAATCCCATTATCTCTAAGATAATCCTAAAACTCTTGACTTAAGTATTCTCCACCTCGATCTGATCTAAGTGTTTTAATACTTTTGCCAAGTTGTTTCTCTACTTCATTTCTGAACTATTTGAACTTTTCAAATGCTTAAGACTTATATTTCATTATATAGATGTATCCAAACCTGGAATAATCATCTATGAAAGTAATGAAGTAGGAGTAGCCTCCTCTTGCATGTGTAGTCATTGGACCACATACATCTGAATGTATTAAGTCCAAAACCATTTTAGCTCGTTCTCCTTTACCAATAAAGGGAGCTTTTGTCATTTTTCCCAATAAACAAGATTCACATGTATCAAATGATTCATAATCAAATGATCCCAAATCACCTAACTTGTGTAACTTGGTCATGCATTTTTCATTTATATGGCCTAAACGACAATGCCATAAGTAGGAGGTATTCAGATTATCATGTTTCATTCTCTTGGTATTCACATTATGTACTTCTTTAATTAAATCAAGAACAAATATACCATTCTCAATGATAGCTTTTGCATAAAACATATTGTTCTTAAAAATGTAACAACATTTGTCCTTCAAAGAAATATCATAATCGTTCATCAAACGACTGAAAGAAATAATACTTTTGGATAAGGCCGGAACATAATAACAATTATTTAATTCCAGTACTAATCCACTAGGAAGAGGCAAATAGTAAGCCCCCAGAACTGTTGTAGAGATGTTTTATCCAGTAGCTGATTGCAAACATATCTCTGCCTTTCCAACTCTTCTAAAGCTTCTAAGCCCCTGTAGATCATTACATAAATGAGATCCACATCTGGTATCTAATACCCAAGATTGTTTTGAAGCAATAGAATAAGTATTAATTTCAATCATATGAATACCTGCAGTAGAAGCATCAGCTTGCTTCTTCTCCTTGAGAGAATCTAGATAGGCCTTGCAGTTATGCTTCTATTGATCATCCTTTCCACAATGAAAGCAAGTTCCTTTGGGATTCTCTTTCTTGGCAACCTTCTTCTTGGAGATCCCACCATTCTTTGGCTGCGCCTTGGTTATCTTCTTCTTCTTCTGCTTCTTGCCTTTAGCAGAAGTGACAACCATGACACTTTTTGGATCCTTCTTAAATGATCCATCAGCTGTCTTGAGCATATTGATTAATTCAGTAATGGATACTTAGATCTTGTTCATGTTGAAGTTAAGCACGAAAGGTGCATAACTTGGAGCCAAAGAGTACAAGATTAAATCTATGTATAGATCATTATCCATAACATAGCCAAGTCTACTCAAATGCTCAATATACCCATACATCTTCAATGCATGAGTAGCAGCTGAAGTGCCTTCCACCATTTTGCAACTAAATAGAGCTCGAGCAATCTCATATTGCTCAGTTCTAGCCTGAGAAGAATAAAGCTCCTCTAGATGCAAAACGATGGTTCTAGCATCCATCATTTCATGTTGCTTCTGAAGCTCCGAGGACATAACACCCAACATCAGACATGCTGCTGCTTCGCTATCCTCCATGTATTTTCGATAAATGCCTTTAATCTCATCAATGCCATCATCTGATGGAAGTGGTGGTGGATCTTTATCCAAGACATAATAGATCTTTTCAGCTCTGAGAATAATTCTCACTTGCCTGATCCAGTCAGAATAGTTGTTGCCAACCAGCTTGTTATCCAAGATTGATCGTATATTAATGTTTGATGTGCTCATGATGATGACCTAGATGTGAAAAAGAAAAGATATGAGAGTATGTTCATATATATGTATGCATTAATAAGGTCTTTAATTAATCCATTTACTCCCACTATTTTATTGCGAATTAATAGCCCTCACTATATAATCCGAGAAAACCCGATGGTTTTCTTAGTGGGCCAATATCCAATCCTTGATATGTAATTTGACCTTGACTGTGGTTAACAAGCAAAATTCCATACCCTTGAAAGGTAGGTATCTCTATACCAATTGTGTCTCTACACAACTATTGGATCATTAGGTTATCAACTCTTGATGCATGCATATCATATATGCATTCCCTAATCTTACCTCTAGAACCATTAGCCTTGACTGTGGTCAACAAACTAATGGGCTAGCTAAGATGACCCATTTAATTAGATTTGAACATATTCGATATAATGTGAGCTTGACTGTGGTCAACAACCCACACTATAAAGAACTCTGGTTCTCCTTAAATTAATGGAAGGCTTATATACCTTAGTATTTGTTTGAAGGTTTTAGTTAATTAAGTCTCATCATACATGGTTGGCATACATTGGTATGCATCCTATATCTATCACATAAATATAAGCATACAAATATGGTATAGTTATGGACTTCACTACATTGATTTCCCCGAGCCAAGAGGGAAATCAAAAGGTCACACCTAGGTAGTATGCATGATTCAAACAAGAAAAATAATTACATTATCTTCAAGCTTGTTGGATCTCCATCCGGCCCATCTTGCTCCTTAAAAATGGTCTCCATCTCTATTTCTAATTCTAATCTAAGTAATCTAATTACATATTACAATTTGAAATGAAATACAAACCAAAAACAAGTAGCCGGGACATGAAAGTCCTCATTGGGCCAAAACATGCATAATGCTCAATCACATTGGGCTTTGTCCATAACTACCCATCATGCCAATCATACACCCTTATATGCCTTTCTAATGCATAAAGAACTTTGTTTCAACCTTTGAAACTATATTTTGAGTTATTTTAATGATGTGATCAAATTAGGAAACTTTTTCCATTTTGGAAACTTTCATTTTAGGAAACCTTTTTGCATGAATGTGTTCTTGCCTTAATAATCAATCAAATTGATTATTAATTAATTATAAATTGATTATTTAATTAATTAATCATATTAAATAATTAAAAGAATCAATTTTGGGCTTAAAACAAGTGTAGGCCAAAACCCATAGAAGAAAAACCCTAAGTGTGTTCACACACAAACTAGTTTTGTGTCATTTGGACCATTTGGGCCTTTTGGAATGAGCCAAGCCCACTCCAGCCCTTAAAACCCATTAATAAATTTAATTAATGTTTATAATAGTTAATTTAATCAGCTCATTGGGCCCACCAAGTCATTCACTAATTTAAACCAAGTCCGCAAACATAATTAAGCCCATTAAGTGGTTTTAATGAATTAAAATTAATAAAATTAATTTAAGGCCCAATTTAATTAATCCAATTAATTAAAAACACTTTAATTTATCATATATATCAAATTTATAAGATCAAAAGTCATTCTAACCATGAACACATCAAGAACACACGAAGAACACCAATTTATCGAACTTTTCGACAAAACTAGTTTTCATGCAAAACTTGTTCGATTTTAATTTCGTTCGATCCTACGGCTTAATATCACATATTAAACACATAAAATATCAAATAAATGATTTTTAAATGGATCCATAAGAAATTAAATTAGAACAGCCCCTACATTACCTAGGGTTTCATGCCAAACCCTAATGGGTTTCACGCCAAACCCAAATCACAATGCTTCAAAAATTTCGTTTTTGTTTCCACCAAATTTATTTGATCACACATACAACCAGAAATCAATATTTCTCATCCATGAACAAACAAATCTAATATTTTAAAGTTCATGAAATAAATAACTCAAAACAAAACATAACTTATTCCGTAGAAAAATATAGAATTGTATATCCATGGCAAAACCGTGGCTCTGATACCATGTTGGATTTTAACGGTTACATGCATCACATACATGAGCAGAATTTTAAATTTTTTTAACCATTAGATCTGATCTTGCCATGAATACACAATATAACTATATGAGAATAAGAAAAATCACCTTTGATTTTTGTTGAACAGTTGATTTTACTTCGCACCGGGTTGTCGCAAACCACAGTGTCCAAAATCGAACACCTCCAATGAGTAATCCATACTAGAGAGGGGTAAATTGAACAAAAAAATTGGTGTTCAACTAGGGCTGGCCGAAATTCCCAAGAGCTAGCTTAGGAGTTGGCGCAAAAGGGAGAGAGAAATTAAGAGAAAAGACTTTCCTTTTGTTTTAATCACTTAACCCTAATTCTCATTAGTTGGCCTTTTATAGTTAGGTTAAAATTCCGACTCCTTAATGAGATTGGGTTCTTTAAAATTGCTGTAGAATTATTAATTGGGCCTTTGGAATTAATTATAATCATTTGGGCTTAATTAAATCCAAATTAAATCTTTTCATAAAAGACCATGCACAAAATCCACAAACTAGGCCCTTTGTGCATGTAATTGGATTTAAATACCCAAATGGATTCCAAATCCAACCAAATTAAATATGTGAGTTACATAACACTTATGTAACATATATAAATTAATTTGGTCCAAGAAAAAGCTCTCTAAGCCCTTCTGTATGGAGTTGGCATGTGGCCCTCTTCTGGAGGGCTTTCGCCAACTTTCTTCATTTCTCTGGCCCTTAATAATTCCTCCAGTGGTCCTATTAATTATTATATCAGTCATATAACACTTATAGTAGTCTTATAACACTTATAATACAATAATAATTAATCATGAAATACATTATTTCATTTAGGTCTAATTTACAGAACATTTCTCAAAAGTTCCGCGGACAATTTTATTTGATCATAATTAATTAAACTCTTTAATTAATTATTATCATATTCTCTTTTATACCTTCATAATAATATCAAATATTATTTTCCTCATCATTTTACTATTTTACCCTTTTCTCTATATGTGTGTGACCTATTGGGTTCCTGTCCATGTTGGCAGTATAATATGTAATTGTGAGTTCTATTCAAAACTCACATGATTTAAACTCCTTTTAATCATTTTATCAATCTCTATTGATATTTTGATACATCATTATACAAGTCATGATTGGCCTCTAGCTAGGCATCATGACTACCCAAATGTCAGGAAAGTCATGTGGTTTGACTGTACCCTTCCATAGAAACAGTTACCGTGCAATTACTCCTTTCACCACTCTTATCTCAATTAGATTCTGAGTATGGATTTCTATCAACTCATATAAATCTAATTATGTATGTTCTATTAATTTAACCGTTGTTCCTAAAATGCCCTTCATGGATCTCCATCCATTTCGACATATTACTTTGGCCAGAGATTCTCTGAACAAGGCAATTATAGAATCATGCGAGATAACTTCCCTTGTTAAATTTGGGATGGTGAATCCTTTGTCAATCACCCAACTGTCTTCAAGTAGGTCATGATATACCTAATCTCCTAACTATGTTCACTCCCAGTTGGAAGTAATCAGTTATGGAGTCAAAGTATACCACTTGCTACTTAAGATAACTTTGGTGATCTCAAGTCTAAGGATACTTGCACAACCGCTATGAAAAGATTCCTCACTGACATATATTTAATATCCATATGAGGATTCTCTTTGCAGGTCTCCAATGAACTTGTTCCTCTAACAAGCATCCATATGTTAGCTTTGATTATCATCCATAATCACAGTTATGAGAACCACTGCTTGAACCATTCAAGAAGCATAACATGTGCTAGTCTGTCCAAATTAACAATGTCCTATCTTGTTAATTCTATGACTAGGGATATTTAGATGTTAACACATTTGCATGCGATAGACATCTCACATCATGAACACCTTCATGATTGCCTTTGCACTGTGTTTATAATATCTAGGACTTCATTTATTAATTTAAGATTTACAAACTCATGTATTCACACATAGCATTAATAAATGAATGATGCCTTTTTTTAAGAATATAAATTTCGTACATATGAAAAACATCCCTATTACATGGGCTCTAGGGCATACTCTCTAACAGAAGAACCACCCCGAGAAAAGCTTCTTCTTCTTTGTTCTCTTTCTCTTTTTGCATTTTCTTCTTTCTCTACTTGGATAGCTGCTTGAACTAGCTGATGATAATCTACAAGATGTAAAGAGATAGGTCCTATCAAATTCTCTTGGATCTGATCATTCAATCCATCTTCAAACTAGCGACACTTGACATACCCAGTCAGCATAGGTTTTGGTACATATTTGCTCAGGCGGCTGAATTCTGCTTTATATGCAGCCACTGACATACCTCTCTGCTTTAAATTCAAAAACTGCTTCAACCTTTCATCCTTATATGCTTCAGTCACATACCTCTTTATGAACTCCGATACAAAGAACTCCCAAGTGACGGAATCAGGTAGCTGAGGTTGTGTCTGAACTAACTTCAACCAGTCGTAGGTTGCTCCCTAAAGCAAGGACACAACACAAGTCACCTTTTGGTTAGCTGGGCATTGAACTTCTGCAAATACCCACTCTAACCTTTCAAGCCATAACTCTGCTTTCTCAGATTCTTCCCAAGTATAGCCTAGAAATTCTTCTGCACCATGCTTCATGATTTCAGAAATAGGGGCCTTTCGTGCAGTCATCCTTTGTAAAATCCGAGTCATATCATAGGAAATTTTCAACAATGCTTCCCTAGGTTCAGTAGCAGCTACAGCACCTCTAGTGGATGCAGAAGATTCAGGCTGAGAAGGATTAGATTGATAAAGTAGATTACTTTCAGCCGATTCATCTACCACTTCACGATGTCTTTCCATCCCCAACTATATCAAAAGAAACACAGGGATAGCCACAATAAGCCAACATCAACAAAAATTCTATATCTATAAACCTTTAAATTCTTATAGGGCAGAACCGCCTAAACCGAGGCGCTTTGATACCAAAAATGTAATGACTGAACTAGATAATCTTGAATAATGTTACTAATTACATATATTAATCCTGTAAGCCCTCTATTATCGATGCATATAGGTATACACATACATACATGTTGTACCAATCATCCAAAATTAAATTAAACACTTTAATATGGTGTTTTTAATACTTACACAACTTAATAATTACAAGACTTTAATACAAAATATATAACATTATCTAACTAAAAAGATAAAAAATTAATCTCATACATCAAGATAATCTTCCTAATTTGATGTTGCCTTTGGAGATTATTGGCTTTGTCCTTGGACAAAAGGTTTACCCTGTGAACCTGCATGGATAAACACCCGTGCTAAGCTATAAAGCTTAGTGGGGAACAAACTAATATGTTGATAACCACTCACAATGGTTATCACCAAGCATGCAACAATAGTATAAAATAAATTGCATATACTTTATTAGTAAATAATAAAGTAATAATGAATAAACAAAATGCAATATTGGAAGGAATAACTATCTCATGAAATCATACAATGAAAGATTGTAAACTATATATGCATATTATTCATCTTATAAATTTGCCTGCTTAATTTGTCTATAGGTGTGGATAATGGGTGATATGGATACCATAAGGTATCAAATCTGTAAATACCCGAAGGTATTAAATCTGAGGACCCATTTGGGTTAGAACTGTGGTCTCATTTAGAGACAAACTATGGACTCATAAGAGTTAGACTATAGCAGCTGCGACTGTAACCCTATAGGCATACCTATCTATCCACAATCGACTTTTAATTCATGCATTATTCAATTCATATATCATTATATCGATTTTGGGATTGAGTTATCATATTTATCAGCTAGAAAGACCACTTATATAAATATGCATTATAATCAGGATAGTATACATTAATCCAATAGCATATTACTTCGATGATGTGAAAATATATATAGATACATAAACATAAGTACTATTCATAGAAAAGCAAGTGTATGCATCAACAATTATAATACAATAGCATACCTATTCAATCTTTTGGGGCGTAGCTTATTATAATGGAAAAGAAATAAAATAAAATAAAATAAAATAAAATAGGAAACAAATGCTTATTGTTGCGCTCGCAACACTTGTCGTGCCCGTGGTATTGATTGCACTCGCGATAGCAAGCACTAGCCTATATGAACATTCCTTGATTTTGTGCTCGTGACATAGGTCGCGCTCGCAACACTAGGCGACGGTTCAACAACTTCAACGCTCATTGCTTAATAACCTATAAGTTTATTACCAAACTCAACTTGCACAACAATTCCAACATACTAGACGACTTTTTATGAAAACACTATCTGCTGCAAAGTTTTAGGCCTATGTTTCTAGTTTCCAAAACACTAAAAATAATTTTTATAGGACCTGTAATTTTCCAGATATACAAGAAAAACCATAGCCTTCTCATAGAATGAAATAAAAACCATAACCAGATTTCAATACCAATTTTCACTATTAAGCAGTGGAAATCAGATTTTGGTTCCTTCTAACAAAATCAAGGTATACAAGTATTGTTTTTATAACAACTAGAATTTCGTTATTTGGATACCTATAACTCGGGATATGAGCAAAAGAGTACAGACTGGTCATTTGATTTTTAAAATAGATTTTGCATATCTTGCAACAAAGCTTATATTTTTCATCTCTAAGCCACTTCAAAGCTTAAAATCAACCATAAAACATATGAGAGGAGCACTCAATACCTCTCCCATGACAAAGCATCCAACATAAACACATAAGAACCTAAGTTTCCATACCTTGTTTAAGCTCTAACTCCCTTCAACCTTGAAGTGTCTCATTTCCCTTCTTCTTGCTTGATTCTCCTTCTATAAAAGAAGACACTTCCATGAACACTTCTTAAGCTATTTAATGAACATCACATATTAAAGAAGAAACAAGGTTACCTTAAACCAAAACCAAGTAAATCTTTTTTTCCTTTTTACAAAAACCCAAGACTTATTGAGAGAGAGGATTTAGAGGTTAAGAGAAGATGAAGATGGAGAATGAAGACCCTTGTTTGGCCGGCCATCCTTCACCAAAATATCTCCCTCTCTTTTTCTCTTTAATTGGTCCAAATGTCACATAAAAGTAAATCTTACTATTGGGCCCCTTAATTCCTCTTATTTCTACTAATACCCTAAAACTTACCCTTTAACTTATCAATTAGGTCCTTCTCTACACAATTACACTTAATTAAGCATAGACACTAATAATAATTAGTGTAAATTCTCCTAACGTATAATGAGGGGCATTACATAGAGCTTTTAAAAAGAAGTAAAAAACCTTTAATATTGGTATCTATCTACGATAGATAGTCATCTATCATGGGAAGGATGGCCGTCATTGACCTTTTTCTTTAGGGCATCCTCTAGTAAATGCCTTTCTCAAGACCGTCTAGGGTAGCATGTGACTCATTGACTTATAATTTATCGAGTCATGGCCTTAAGTGATAGGTCATATTCAAGGGAAATTATTTTGTAATATTTTAAGGCTCATATGAGGGATGGCCATTTGTCAATGACATACACATGTTCGTGGGAGTTTTTGTCTAATTTTCCCACATTTTAAAATTTTAAAATCTTAAATAAAGATTAGATTTGGGTGATCTAATTTGGAGATGGATTTCAAGGCAAAAATTTTTTTAGATTTGGGAAATTAAAGTTAAAGTCAATCTGTGACTCTTCTCCACGTATTTAAGCTAAAGACTTTAGGGTTTTCAAAGGAGAGGACCATTTGGAAAAAAGGTGGCTAATTTTTAAGATAAAGAAAATACAATTCTCTATTCTTAGAAATCCATAGCTTCAAACAATGTTCTTTTACACTAAAAACAAACACTTTTATTTTATTTTGAATGTGAGAATCAATGACCGACTTGGAGCATGCTTCCCAGAGGTACAAAATCTTGATTTCTAAGGGTAATATTCTAGGCTTTATTTTTTTCTCTTTAAATTCATATCCTATTCATATAGTTAATAATGTTTCTTCTTTATTGATAATGCCTTGTTTTCATATTATTGCATCAGTTGTTAAATCTGTTAATAATATTTGTAATGCCATGATGATTTAAATTACTTAAGAAGTTAGAATGGCATTTAAGATTCTCATGTTCTTTGATTGATGCATGAGTTAGCCTTTTTAGATTGTATTTATTGCTTTTATGTAGATTTGGCATGTTTTATGACCTAAGAATTGCATTTTAATGAGTGTAAATTAAATTTCTTATTTTTTGGCTTGCGTTTATATTCATTGTATATTCTTTGAATGATAGACGAGAAGAAGGCTCGATAGGCGACAATCAGGACATCTTGGTGCCTTCTTCTCAACTCATCTTTATCCTTTCTTTAGGTCATTTGTCTTGTCTTGGGGCATATATGGCCCCTGTTTTAGGCCTTTTTAGGTGTTTTCTTTATGTATTTTGTATATTTGATTTTTTTTTTTGTATTTTTAGATTTATTTTAATTTCAATTTTTTGCTTCTATTTTACATGTTTAGCATTCTGTAATTTAATGTTTTATTCTAGTATGCATATTTTTATTTTATTTTAATTAATTATTTTATTTATTATGGTTTTACATGCTAATTGTTTTGTTCTTTTTTCTTTCCTTTGAGCAATTTTGTTTCACGTATCTTAGAGTTTATTTTGGGAGATTATCACATTTTTCAGGCTATCGTTTATACAGTTCATCTTTCTCTTCCTTCATTTTTATTTTAGGTCTTTTAGTTTTTGAATTATTTAATTATGCTTTTTTTATTTTATTCATTTATTCATTTTTTTTACTTTCTTTTATTATTTATTTTTGATGTATTTTAATTTTGGGGATGTAATTATTTATTTCTGATGTATTTTCTCATTAAGTAACCGAGTTAAGGAGCCATCTGAGAACCTAGTGTTTATGGTTGCCCCTAACTTTAGGAAATTTATTTCACTAGTGCCTAGATTAGCCAAAGTTTAGAGTAAAAGATAGAAGGTACATAGCTGAGGTGTTGAGCTTTTGATTGTATTGGACATGTACCATTCGAGGCAGTGAGTCTTTGGTTAGGTAGTTACCATCAGCTTGTCAATATGTTACCTTAGTCAAGTAATTAACATCAGCTTGTTGACATTTTAACCCTTGATTGGTTTGGATAGTTACCATTAGCTTATCGATGTTTTAACCTTCAGTTGGGTAATTACTATTAACTTTTCAATTTTTTAATCCTTAATCATCTGAGTAGTTACCATCAGCTTGCCAATGTTTTAATTCATTATCAGTTGAGTAGTTACCATTAGCTTATTGATGCTTTAACTCTTGATTGGTTAGGGTAGTTAACATTAGCTTGTTGATGTTTTAACCCTCGATTTGTTGAAGAAAAAGGTGGTTGTCTTCTTGGCTATGAAGTTTTGGTGATTAGGCAATCCACATAGGCTTGGGTAGTATAATTGCACTATGTAATCTTCACTTCCTCTATGAGCTCGTGACTTATCACCTGTTGAAAAGTTTTTGATGCCTCATAAAGAGGACTTTGATGAAGACCTCATCAAAGAGATTTTATATGAATGCCTCTCAAAGCAAACTTTGACTTCATTAGTAAACCCCACTATTTGCAGCAGTGCCATTTGCAGCAGTGCCTGAATTTTTGCTCACTAAAAAAATTTAAAAGTCTTGTGGGTTTGTGCTCACTAATGGATTTGGAGCTTTTGGAAATTTTATAGATTTATGACTTTTTGGGTACCTCGTAAAAGGGCCTTCTTTGGGGTCTTAGAGCTTTTGGATTATAAATCTTGAATTTTTTGGAATATCTCATAACAAGAATTTCTTCTTTTAGGCTTCTTTAATGAAATGTGGAGTTTGTTATTGTTGTGTGTGTTTTCTTTCTTTGAAAGTTTTGCGTTGAACTTTTTGGAAAGGCTTAATGCTATTAAAAGACTTGGAATATGCTAGGTCAAATGCTCACTAAGAGGCATAGGTGCTCACTAAGAGAATTAGATGCTCACTTAAAAACATAAATGCTCACTAAGAGGGTTGGATACTCACCTAGAGGCTTGAATGCTCACTGAGAGGCTTCGATTGCTGCTAAGGGTTTTGTTCATTTTTGCTGGTTTGAGCTTGTTTGTTTGCTATTGTGTTTGCTCTTGAATTCACACTTTAGGTAGATTTTGAATTTGTATAGTTTTAAGCATGTGTTGAATTTTTACTATTTTAAATGTATATTGAATTTATACAATTTGGAATGTTGTATTTTAGTGTATTTTAAATTTTTACAATTTAAGAGTGTCTCAAGGCCTTGAAACTTTTAGTGCGTTTCAAAAAATTTGTATCGTTTGTTCATTTGTTCTTTTAGGGTACTTAAAGGAGTTTTGTACATGTGAGGAATTTGAGTTTTTCTACATTGGAATACTTATACATTTAAGGAATTATGATTTTTGAATTTTTAATTTTTTATGCATTTGGAAATTTTGGATTTTGAACATTAAAACATTTTAAGATAAATAATCTTACTTGATTGCCCCTAGCAAGAATGCGTGTTGATATTCTAGCCCCACAGAGGATTTCCTTTTTGTGGATTTATATAATCTTCACCTATGGGAATTTTATCTTTGAGCAAGATGGCCATCCTCTTGTAATTGCCCTTAGCATGACATGCATAAATGATCTCATATTAAGAGATACTCCCCTCGTATGATTTCTCTTATGGGAATTCTATCCTGATTCGATTATTTGAGATTGCCTTGCTATCAACTTTGACGTGTGGAGTTTGTTCACATTTTCCTTTTAAGAAATTATCCATATGAATATGTGAAGAAAACTATATATGCACATTATATGAACAAAATTCTCATGTGGCAGCACAATCATTTATTTGAGTTATGTGCAATGAGTGCCACATGTGTGATGTGTGAAAAGAGTTTCTTGGCAAGAAGTTTCTAAAATTTAAAATAATTGCAACTTATCAAATACTTTAAACTAAAATCTTACTCATCCTTGAATAAGTTGAATGGACCACATTCTCAACTATTTTAATCTCAATAAGAGAAATTAAGGGGTTATCCTCAATGAGGGAACTGAAGAATAGGTATGTTAATACCAAGGTCTATTGAACCAATACATAAGCATAATGCACACCAAGCAATTTTTATGTATGTGGGCAGAAGCCTAAATCATAATTTTGTCTTTCAAAAACAAATTCTAGATGCAAAGTCGAGGATGAGATTTAACTCGAATGCATAAATACATTTATGGCTTCTCACTTGAAACTTAAGAAACACCATATGTCTGTTCTTATATACCAAACCTTACCAGAAGGTAATCTCCATTAGGTTGGATAAAACTGAACCAAGAATCAGGAGGTTTTACATCGGTTGAAATGTTAGGCCTGGGTGAATGGCTATCAAAAAAGAGTCAAGTGGCTAGATGAAAATGACCACTATGTTTTTTTTATATATGGGAAGGCTATTCTCTATCCATTTTCTCACTATCCAATGACTTTTGGATTTAGCTCTACTTATTAACTCACTAGATATTGTTTGAGAGATAATAGCTCAAGATTTCCCTTTGTCTTTATTATGGTCTTTATTGAGGTCCTATTTGTGAGAGTTTTTTTATTTCCCTCTTATTTCTTTTCTTCATTTCTTTTTCCTTTTTTTTTTCTTTTTCTTTCAATTTTTCTCTTTATTTTTTCATTTCTTTTTTCTTTTTCTTCTTTTTTATTTATTAATTTTATTTCTTTTTTCTTTTTCTTTTCCTCATTTATTTTTACTTTTGTGCAAGTTTATTTCATCAAATAACCTTATCTTCTTATGAACAAGATTTATACCAAGATTGTTAGAAATTTTTCTCCCTTATTCTTGAAATGAGAAATCAATATCACCATGGTGGTCATCTTCCTAAGGAGAAGCCAAAATTATTTTAGTCTAAGGGGTCACTTTAATGCGTATACTAATGAAATGAGCATACATTCAACATTCTTAAAATAAAGGCTAAAGGGGCTAGCAAACAATTATCAAATCCAGGTAAGAAAGAGTCATTTAGAAGGCTATACAAGGAATGGGTACCTGAATTATTTTTCAGGTCCTACCCTATCCTAGGATCGCTATGATGGATAATAAAAAACGTTCTAGTTCACTTAGTGTGTTTTACCCAATCATTTCATTTGCAAATAGCTTTTTTTTATTTTTAAAATTTGCCTGAGGTGCTAAAAATTCATCAATTGTATGCTGTAATCAAGGCTTTTAAGTGATTGAGTAGACAGAGATAAAGTATGCCAACCTCCTATTCAGCTCATGTTTGAATGTAAGAGAAATTTCTCAGATTGAGGTCAAATCCATTCATATTTGAGAATCACTCGGATGAATTAAAATTTCAAATTGAAAGTAAATTAATAAGAAGCAATTATTTCAAAATTTTGGAAATTCACTATAAAAAATTGATTTTACCAATGAAATTTACCGACGGCTTAAAATTTCATCTCTAATAATGGGATATTACCGATGGAATAGCTACGAAACCGCAAATCCATCGGTAAAAATTAAAATCTAGCAAAATGCCGAAATTTTTAGCTAAGAAAGATAAAACGATCGATAAAATTGGCAAAAGTCTTGGCACCATTATTTAGCGACGATAAATGTCATCGATAGATATAACAAACATTTTTTTCTATGCATCGACAGATAGTTCATCGGTAATATAATGTATGCTTTTAGTTTTAATGTTTTATCGACAGATTAGCAACGAAAGTCCTAATCTGTCAGTAAAAAATACAGCATATTTTTTTTACGATAATCAAAGAAATAATTATAATACATCAATTTTATAAAAAAATATAATTATTGATAAATATATTTTATATTTTAATTTTTTTAAATTCTAATTAAAATTATAAAGTGAGAAAATATTTAATATATATAATTATTTTTTAAATTTTAAAAAATATATTTCAAGTGTGATAAAGTAATATATATATAAAGAAAACCCAAACCCTATTTTAGTTCTCTCTTCTGTTTTCCCAAAAAGCCGCTGCCCCCTTTTGTCTTTCATTCTACCTTCGCTTCCAATCCATCGCTGGGATCATGCCGTCCGCCGTTCATGTCCCTCCCTCACTAATGCCTGCCTCTCATCTTTACTGGTAAGTATTTCTTTTTGGATTCATTCTCTGCTTTTTTTGATTTTTTAGTTTTCACTCTTGTTATTCAAGGAATGAATTTTCGCAAGTGTGTTTGTGTCTGTGTTATTATTCATCATTTTTATACTCATTTTCCAGATCATGACAACTCTTTCCTTCCACTACTGCACTTTTCCATTTCATTATACTTCAATTTTACACATATTTTTATGCCTTTTCATATTTTATAAAATCGATTCAGAAAACACTTTAATTTTTGAGTGCTTGCAAGCTTCAAAATTAAGAGGTTTGGTAGAGAAAGATTTAACAAAATTATTAAATGCTTCAAGCATCTTTTTGTTAAACAATCATTGAAATAAAACGTACAGACCTCAGGGATTAAAATATGCATTTAAACCTTTGCTAAGTAATTATGTATCTATTCAATAGAATAGGTCAAAGTGGGTTTATAAGTACCAAATTATATTATTATTTACTTGGGTGCATTAGAGATAATGCTCTTTTAGACTATGCTTTTATATATGAATTTTAATACATAAATCAAACTAAAACATCCATTAACCAATTTAAGGAAATTGCTGCCCATATTCATCATTTTGCAGTATTTTTATATGTTATGTATGTGGCTATTGGGAAAAGTTGAAGAAGCATTTTATGAATGGAAGACTTGATATTGCTCGCCAAAAATTAATTGACGAACTTATAACATTGAGTATGCTAAGAGGTTTGCACTTTGTTCCCCATTTACTTAATAAGAAGGCACCCTTATGTGGGTTATTCATTTCATTTTTGAGTACAAAACTTAGATGGATTCTTGGTTGATTATGCAGTGAACAAAGCCAAAATGGCTATACATTATTTATATTTTAACATCCATATTTGTTCTCATACATGAGAGGACAGTGGAAATAGGAAATATGTAGTCGTCTATTTATACCCTCTACTGTATTAGTGACTCTTTTTTGTAATTTTTGAATCTGTTATGTGCAATGTATCAACGTGGTTAATATAAACAATATATGATGGATGAGCAACATCAGCATTAATTTAGCACCTATCTTGTGAATTTAAAATTTACCTAACCTGAATGTTAAAGAATTTGTCTCCTTATACATTAGAGTTCAAGGTTGTGTGGTGTATTAGGCTAAAACCTCTAGCCAAACAAATTAATAGTACTGAAGTTGATTCTAGTTCAGCAAGTCATCTAGAAAAGTCTCCCAGATAAGGTCAGATGATGAAACCAGATACATTTTAACAGATAAAATCCCAAAAAAGGGTTGCTGCCTATGATGGTGTGGTTGTAGGATAGTTAATTTTTTTAAAGGATAGTAGCAACAAATGATGATAGATTTTTGGTTTTGCACGAAATCATTATTGCTTTGGATAGAATGAGTTCTTTAACTATTGGGGATGGGTAAGTTGCGCTACTCTTCAATGGTTTGAGACAAGGTTTGAACTAGGAATTGGCTTTATCTATTCCTCTAATGGCTTGAGATTTAATAAAACTAGCATGAGCATGATTATATTAATTGAGAAAAGGAGTAGAGGGTACATTTTTAATCTCCATATTTTCTAGAAATATTTTTCTAGTCCAAAGAGTCTTTTACTTTTTTTTTCTAATCACTTGTTATTGTTATTCCATACTCTAGTTTTGTTCTATAAATCAGCAGTTTTGATATTGAATTGTGTGATTCAATTCTCTCCATTGGCATAACTCCTAAGTTCTTTGATGTGATTCCTATAAAGTTATAAATGTGATTCTTAGAACCATCCCTTATATTCCCAATCCTTAATTTCCTAACTTTCTACGGCCCTAAATTAACAATACTTAAAATTTGTCCTGCGTCACTGTCCAGACAAGTTCAATTGACAGACCACTTTTTTCTAAGGAGAGGAATTATATCAAAAGGACCAATGGAAGCTTCTTTATGCAGCTTGCTTTTGGCTTGTTATTGTTAAAGGAGCCTAGTTTGTATGAGGTTGGGAGGCTCAAGAGTAGAAGTAGCCATATGCTGAAAATCCTTAGGAATGCTGATTTATGTTGCTTGCTATAGCTGCTATTGCTTGGTTATGGCATAATAGTTAGAGCACAATAATATTCTTTCACTTATTTTTCATGTATGTTGTGGAAATATTTGCAAGCAATTAAAATTTGTGTACTTTGTTGCATCGTATTATGAGAATTTCCATGAAAAGCTGCTATAAAACTTTGTAAAGATATATTTAATTTTACAAAAATAGATTGTATGTAGTGGGAGTGTTTTTCCTACATTTATATTTCCTTTTCTGTCTGTTAATGCATACAGAGGTGAAAGTGGTAGTCATCTTTGATGCCATGATGTTAGGGCTTCCCACTCATAAGGAAACTTTTGCTAGGTAATTTGTTTTATCGTTCAGCGAAATTAAATTTATAAATTTTATATTCTTAGTCTAATATGTTAAAATTATGAAATTTGTTTAATCTTTCCCAGAGACAAGAACACCAAGTCATGTACATTGTTGCAAATATAGCTTTGCAGATGCATGCTTACTAATTTCTTACAGTTTCTTGTTGCTGTCATAACTGATAATAACATTTATTGAAGTTCTAGTTCTCTTGTAGCTATCTAAGAAGATAATGCTCTTTTACTTTCTCCGAAAGGCAATATTGGGGGTTCATACTTTGAACTTTGAAGCCTATTATTAATTATCTTAGGTTTAAGGTCAAATTGTGCCCCTAATGTTTGAAAAAAAGGCAATTTTATCCTTAATGCTAATTGGTGCAATATTACCCTACATATTCAAAAATTGGTAGAAATTTACCCTCTTGTGCCATATATCTGCTTGTAAACTCTCCTCTCTAATCACTTCTCCAAGGTTAATCCATTTAGTAGCACTAGGATGTCGCTGTGTTTATTTTCATATCAAATCTTGGGGCATTGGGGCCTTAGAGTGAGACAAAGAGCACTATAATGTTGAATTCTTTTGTATACATAAATTAAATCCACATTTAGGAGGCATTTCTGAAATTTATGCTGTGTTACCTTTATATATGAGGGTTAGTTTTCCAAAACTCCCAGCATTTTACACTTGAACCAATTGAGTCTATTTTTAGTGCACTACATTTTAGTATTTAATATTTTATGTGAGTTATCATATTGTAATCACACTAATCCCTCAAACTTGTATAACCTTCATTGATAATAAAAGTAATCAATTTGTTAATTCTGAAACAATAAGCACTCAAGTATTTAGAAAGCAATTGTAATTAAACTTATTTCTAATTATATGGTAGGAAGCTAGTATCGCTGATGAGCATCCATTCTTATTCTATTAACTAGTTTAATATATCTTATTTTATAGTTGAATTTACTATTATATGGCATGTTGTGACTCTAATAGGTTGTAGCATTGAGAGAGGATGGGTGCCCTAAAGTATGGGTGGTGACTTCAGATCATATTTAACAACATGCAGCACATGGAGCAGTATGTAATTCTGAAAAAGGCAACCATTTCTACATTGAAATGTCTTTGAGAAAAGCTTAAAATTTCTCAATTCACAATTATTACTTATGCTTTGTAATAACCAATTTTATCCTATAATTTAATTGTCAGGTGCAAGTGTTGCCAGGCCATTGAAATCCACTAAATTGCATGTAAAATTAAGTATGCATAGTGTTACTAGGCCTTTGAAATCCACGAAATCCATTCATACTATCTAGTTCATCAATTTTTAATAAATTTGATTTAAATATCTTGTATTGATATATGTGTTACCTTTATATATAAGGGTTAGTTTTCCAAAACTCCTTGCATTTGACACTTGAACCATTTGAGTCTATTGTTAGTTTATTACATTTGCATATGCATACACACAAGAATGATGGAATTTCCTTTTTAGGCACTAAAGCCAAAGTAGTGTAAGTAAGTCATTGTTGAACTATTTTAACCTTATTTTAATTATTTCTTATTTTCAATTTGATTCTTGAAGAGAGCTTATGCTATAATGCCTCTGCCTATGAAAATGATGGAACCAAGCAATGTTATTAAACAATGCTTAGTTAAGTATTCTATTAAATGAAAAGTTAAAAGAGATAAGCATAAACACATATCCACAAAAATAGTGCAAATTGTACATATATAAATGTGTGTGGGATGAGTAGACACAAAAACTAGTCTATCATAGGATCGTGCAAGGATATACCAAAGTTGAATTTCATATTTAGGTTTCCATTGTAGAATAGTAGAACATGGCATAAGAAAACACGGGATGTAATTCCTTTGGCTATTAATTGGATATGTATCGAAGACAATAATTTCTACTTTTTTGTTTATCTAACAATCATTAGATGCAAGTACAGATAAATTATTGAACACATTTCATTTTAGAATGGTAGAAAACTTTACTTGTGATCACTTTGCTTTGTAAAACTTACTTATTAGTGGATGATGATGACTGTCTCATTAGTTGTTATTCAATATTGATTTGATCGCACGATAAGGTTGTTGAATTGAGAGAATAATATTTGTCTCAAGGAAATTCAGTTGATGAGTCTCAAATTTATTATGAGGCTATTGGAGGATCAAAGAAGAGTAGGATTTATGGTCTCAGATCTACAGGAATGCATTACTTTGGTCCTAATTTTCATGACTCACACGACTCAAGTGCATAGTCAGGTTCACCATTGCATGCATAGCATACAACACTAGAAAACATAGAAAATATCGTGTAAGAGGTAATTAATGCATATATACTTAGCTTGATAGATGTCCTCACAGACAAATTGATAGAGAAATTAACTGACAAATTGCTACTGATTTTAACAAATAAGGTACAAGAAGAATTATCAAATGGGGATCAACAACCTACCACAGACCCTTATACTATTATGGATAGCCAGGATACTTCTAGTCAGTGCTTCTGAATTTACATAGGCTATTTTAGATAATTTTTTGTATATCACCGCAAAAATTTATGCATAATACCGTTATTGGTATTATTTCCATAGCTGTTAGACTATTTTAGATGCTTTTTGTATAGCACCGTAAAATTTCATGTATAATACCGATACTGGTATTACTTGCATTATAGTTACAAATATATAATTTTTTGTAGAACTGTAAAATATTGTGCATTATACAAATATATTTGCACAACAGTTATATATGATGTATATTACTTTTGTTATATATTAGAATTATCAATTAATATATATCTTTAATTTAAATTTTATACTTTTTACATTTAGTCTATTGTGTTTAATTTGAGATTTTCAAACAGGAAATATATTATTTTTTATAAAAAATAATGAAAAAATCAAACAAAAAAATTAATGTTACCGATAACTTACCTACGAAAATATCCATCACTGTCATTTTAATTGCATTAAATATTTATAATAAATATATTTGTCGACAATTTTACCGATGAAAAAAATCATCGCTGTTTATATTACAAATTTATTAATTAATTTTGCCAAATGGTTTATCGGCGAAATATTTCGTCGATAAATGGTTAACGTAACAAAACAGCCGATGGTTTTTTTGTAACATTACCGATGGACTATGTTATACAATTTCGTTTGTAATATCCGTCGGTAAAATTATTGACGAAATTTTTTGTCGGTATTTCGGTACCTACGCACGTTTTAGGGACGAATTTATTACCTAGGTAAAATAGTAAAAACCATCGATAAGGATATGTTTCATTGGTAAAATACTAATTTTTATATGTAAAATTTATCGATAAATTGCATTTTTTTGTAGTGATTGCTTGGCAAAATTAATTAAACTAAAGGCATAAATTATTTAAATAAGAATACTCCCAGTATTTGGGAAAAAGACAACACCGTGGTGGTCATCCTAAATGCATCAAGGGGATAATGGCTCTTGAAATTGAAATTAGGAAAAGGATAGCACTATAATAGTCATTTGGAGGTAGTGATCCTCGAATCTATAATTAAAATAAAGTTATGTCAAAACCTTCGGCATAACTTAGCAAGATAAATGAAGCTAGAAATACAAGCATGCATGCATGAAATGTAGAAATATAAAAATATATTCACGAAATACAAAAATGCAATACTGTGTAATTTTAGCTAGCATCTTACTGATAAAATATAACAATACATATGATTTGCATTGGATACCTATTGCTAGAATACATAATTTTAGATTTCTAAATGCATCAATTTGTCAAGTTGGTTTTATATTTACATTATTATGCTCTCTCAAACCCTTTGCTTACTCTTCATACTTTATATCTTTTAGTATCTCAAATTCCTTAATTATAGGTTTTATATTCCAATTCTGAATGTATATAACTCCTTTTTAAATACTTGCAATTAAGCTTTTTTTTTGCCACTTTTAATTACTTAGGGTCCAATTTTTCTTAACATAAAATTTCAATTTTTTTTATATGTACAACATTGAAATTGTTTTTAAGGGATCGATATTGTGCATTCATTTGGTGTAATGTTTCTTCCGTATATATGTTGTGTCTTATTACTTACATATTTTTACTATATATGTCAATAAAAATAAGAAAGCAAGGATAACTCTAGTGGCATATATGAAGGTGAATGGATAGATATAATCAAGTTAGAGGGAGTTGTTAGATTAAAAGAAAAGTAGTTGGAGAGCAACCATATATACAATTTGGCTTGCCTTTAGTTGTAAATACTCTGTAGCACAAATTTTTTTGGAAGTGAATATGGATATTGGATCTTCTATAGCTGTAAGTGCAATAATAAATTATTTAGTTTTTGTGTATTTTTTTGTTAGGTTTAATTTTCTAAGTATTTTTCTATTTAATGTACCTGTGTGATATTATATTTTCTAAATTAATAGTATTGGAGAATTTTTATTTACAGAAATTAAATTATGATTTGCTTATCTAATAAATTAATTTAAATTATGATTATGTATACAATAAATTAATTTGTTAATTATATAGGCAGTAAATTAATAAATACAAAATAAAAAAATTTAAATTATGTTATAATTTCGCGATGGATTCATGATAAGAAAATATGTCGCTAATATGCAATAAATTAAAAATTGACACAATTTACATTAGCGAAGAAAACTTTTGTCGCTAATAATTAAAATTATATTTATGGCAACTAAATTTCAAATTTATTTAGCGACGATTTTGTTCATTTTCATGATTGATTTTTCTATTGCCAAATTAACGATTGTTTTATGATTTCGTTGTACTATTCATCGCCTAGTCGGTAAAATAGCTTTGCGACGAAAATGTCTAATTAGTGATGGAATTTGCCATTGCAAATTGGCAAGTTATTTTTATAGTGAAAGGTTTAGTTTCAATCAAGTTTAGCTCGAAAAGGAAGAGGAGAAGCAACATCAACTTTAGATCTATAATTCAAAATGGGTTTAAGAGTTTCTTTTTTCTTTTTGCTTGCCTTTTATGTTATGCTTAGTGAGTAGTCTCTTTGTTGTTTAGGGATCTATGAATCCTCATACCCATGTAAGACTATGAACTCATTTGATTAAATATATTCATAGATTTTTCTCCATATGCTTACCTTAATATGGATGTTATTCAAGTATTTAAGCTATTAATCTCATTCAAGTTGATCAATTTATGCTTGTTTAAAATATATATCATGTATGCTCTATTTTTACATACATGTTTTATATTTTTGATGGCGATTCTGGAATAGGTGTTGTTAGATCTAGGGTTTATTTGTTATAGATATGAAAATAGAGAGGAAAATGAATGGAAATTTGATTGGTTAGCTCTAGAATGGGAAATTAATTTATATTTAGGTATTGGGACCTATGCTTATGCTAGCTATTTGGTTGGATTTGGAATGGGAAATTGGATAGTTAGAGTAGTTTGCTATGAAATGGAAAACTAGGGGTTTAAATGGGTTTTTCGCATCTAAAATATATAATTTTTTGTTCAAATGAATCTTACATTAGGTGTGGGGAGGATTGGATTTCTAAACAATGCTTTTAATTATTGTAAATTCGAAATTATTAATATTTTATTTTGCTATATTTGTTCAAATGATATTTAGTGTTAACTTACATTTATTTTAATTTTTAAAAATTAATAGACATAGCTCACATCGATATACACCTAGGTAAGGCCATTCCCTTGGGCTCAATATTCTTTAGGGTCATTAAACTTTACTGTATTAGTTATTGATCTAGTGCACTTGCTAGAGATTCATGAACAAACTTTTGGTGTTGTTTCTAGGAAAATTAGCATGCTTGTTTGCATATTTGATTGGTAGTTTTATGTGTTTAACTTTTACTTACTTTTGTTTACTTATTCTTTTTAGGTGATTTTAGTGTATAAACATATTGCACTTGCAACATCATTAAGCACTGTTTAACCCTAACATCGAGAGGACTTTGCATCAAAGATGAAGGTGAAATCAACATAAAAATATGAATGATCCACTGAATCTGGATGTACCTCTTGGGAATGAAAAAGGAGAAAGGCAACAACATGAGAGAAATTAAGATGGTTAAAGACCAATGACCATTCAAGATTATGCCACTTTAAGATAGAATAAGGAGTATGGGATGGCAGTGCTACCTCAATAACAATATTTTGAGCTGTAACTAGCAATGATCATTATGGTTCAAAGGAACCAATTTTAAGGATCAGAGATTGAGGAACTGGCATAAGACTTGGATATTTTTTTATAGATAAGTGACATGGTCCAAATGCGAGGGGTGTTAAAGGATGCAATATGGCTAAAGATTTTTCCCTTCACACTTATAGGAAAGCAAGAGATTAGTTATCCATTCTTTCGTGTCAATCTATTTGTTAATGGGAGCGGGAGCAAATGCAAGAAAAGTTTCTAGTTAGGTTTTTCCAAGCCATAAAGATGGCTAGTATAAGGAATAACATATATAATTTTTGGCAGTTAAGTAAACAATCTTTCTATGAAGCTTTAGAAAGGTTTAGGAGATTGTTGAAAAGCTATCCATGCCATGAGATCGTAATGCACCAATTGATGTCAAAATTCTATGCAGTATGTAATTCAACCATAAGATCTTTATTGGATGCAACATTCGAAAAGAAGCTTCATGAACAAAATACCTGGAAAGGTATTTTTGCTTATTGATAAGATGGCAATGAATGAAGCCCAATAGGCTAGCATAAAGGCATTGACAAAAAGACAAGGAGTTCACAGCATATATGAAGTTGCAATGTTGAAAGATTAAAATGCACTATTAAAGAAAGAAATTAATGGGTTGAGAGCTCAAAATGTTTTAGCAATTAGCCAAGATGGAAGTGCTTTTGAAAGAGATAACTTGGGAAGTGATTCAAAGGCAATTGAACTTTACACTCAAGGAATGGGAGAAGTGAATGCATTACATAATTACAAGAGGCATGGCCTATTTAGTAATCACTATAATCCCAGGTAGAGGAACCACCCTAATTTTTCATAGAGGGATGGCAAATTGACTTCTACTTCAAATACTCAACCAATAGACCATTTAATACACCTACACATGCTCAAGCTAACCACAACAACATTTATCATCAATAATACCAAC
Source organism: Excoecaria agallocha (assembly GCA_037975025.1). Lineage (NCBI taxonomy): Eukaryota > Viridiplantae > Streptophyta > Magnoliopsida > Malpighiales > Euphorbiaceae > Excoecaria > Excoecaria agallocha. The sequence continues at coordinate 26,123,954 of CM075822.1, forward strand.
CTCTAATAGTGAACACTCATTTTCAAACACCACATCAAGCATCTCAAGCTCACCAAAAACATTTTTAACCTCCAGGTTTCCAACCTAGATAACCCAGCACAAGATAAGAAATCAAACATTAAGGAGATGTTTGCTAGCTTTATATCTATCCAAAATAAATTTATTACCAGCCAAGAGGTAATATGGAAGGATCAAGAACGATGGAACATAAACTAGGATGCAACCATAAGGAACTCAAAAATGCTAGTTGGCAACATAGCAAATTATATCTCTTCAAGGCCATAAGGCACATTTCCTTCAAAAGTTGATCAAAATCCCAAGGAAAAAGCCAAAGCCATCACCCTAAGGAATGGTAAGAAAGTCCAAAGAGTTAAACAAGGTAACCAATCTTTATCTTCTTCTAAACTAGTAAAGAAAAAAATGGAGGTATGTGATTCTAACACAAAAAAAAAATGTATAAAAGGTTCCAAAGTAGAAATATAAGGGTAAGGCTATCATTAATTATGGTTTACCATTTGATGCATCATATTTACCATAGCCTTCAATAACTAAAAAGGAAAGAAAAAAATAAGCAATTGGAATTTTTTTAAATATGTTCAAGAAATTGCATGTGAACTTACCATTTGCTAAAGCCTTGCTTTATATGCTAAAATATGCTAAATTTATGAAAGATTTATGCTCAAATAAAAAGAAAATAGAAGGGATGGGTGCTGTTTAGGTGTCTAAAAATTATAGTGCTATTGTCACCAATAAAATTCTAGCTAAATTAGAGGATCTAGGGTGTTTTACACTACCCTATGAATTAAGAGGGAATTTAATGGGAAATACATTATGTGATTTGGGAGCCAGCATAAATTTGATGTCATATTTTATTTGCAGAAAGTTAAAGCTGGGAGATATCAAGAAAATAAGGATGACACTTAAACTGGCAGATCATTCAATCAAGCATCCAAAATGAATTATAGAGGATTTACTAGTTAAAGTGGGTAATTTCATTTTCCTATTAGACTTCATAATTATGGACATGGATGAGGATAATGTTAGTGGTTATGCACTGCATCATATAT
>CM075822.1:26130020-26175505 GCA_037975025.1 Excoecaria agallocha
CAATCAAGATATCTATAACAAAAATACAAAGAAATCTAAACCTAATGATTCAAATAAAACATATTTATGGCATTATCGCCTTGGTCACATAAATGAGAATCGCATATCAGAACTCCATCAAGATGGACCTTTGGAATTATTTGATTTTGAATCATTTAACAATTGCGAATCTTTTTTATTAGGCAAAATAACAAAGGATCCCTTCACTAGACATAATGAAATGGCTACTGATTTATTGGGCCTTATACATACTAATGTATGTGGCTTATTAATCACAAATGCCAGGGGAGGATTTCAATACTTCGTTACTTTAACCGATGATTTCAGTAGATATGGCTATGTCTATCTAATTAAACATAAACATGATTCTTTTGAAATGTTTAGAACATTTCAAAATAAAGTTCAAAATCAACTTGAAAAAACTATTAAAGCACTTCAATCTGATCGGGGTGGTGAATACTTGAGCTAAGAGTTTTATGATCATCTAAGAAATTGTGGAATTATTTTACAATTAACTCCATCAAAGATGCCACAATGGAATGGTGTTTCTGAGAGGAGGAATCAAACTTTATTAGATATGGTTTGATCAATGATGAGTAAAAAATATCTTCCTTTATCCTTTTAGGGCTATACATTAGAAATAGCTGCATTCACTCTGAACCAAGTTCAATCTAAAGCCGTTAAAAAGACATCATATGAGATATGGACTAGGAGAACTCATAGTTTATCTTTTCTAAAGATTTGGGCTTGTGAGGTTTATGTCAAACAACAAGTCTCGGATAAATTTGTGCCAAAATCTGATAAATTCCTTTCTATGTGATATCCTAAAGAAACTAAAGGATATTATTTCTATAATCCCTCTGAGAATAAATTGTTTGTTTCTCGAAATGGTATCTTTTTAGAAAAAGAATTTATTTCTAAAAGAACCAGTGGGAGTTAAATATAACTCGAAGAAGTTTGAGAACCATAAGGTGGCATAGGATCATCGATGGAAACTCAACAAGTTCCATAAATAATGGCTGAACCTGTACAAGTTACATAGGAATTGTACAAATCTAATAGGGCATGACATCAACTCAAGAGATATGGATTTCTTGTAATAGATAGTCATGAAGTAATGCTCATAGATCAAGATGAGCCTACTACCTATCAAGATGCTATGTCAAGTCCAGATTCTGAGAAATGGCTAGAGGCCATGAAATCTGAAATGCAATCCATATATGACAATCAAGTTTGGAACTTGATTGATCTACCTGAAGGAATTAAATCCATTAGGTGCAAATGGGTTTTCAAGAAGAAAACTAACACGGATGGAAAAGTACATACCTTTAAGGTAAGACTTGTTGCAAAAGGTTTTAAGTAAACTCATGGTATTGAATATGATGAAACCTTTTCACCAGTCACAATGCTTAAATCAATAAGAATCTTGATTGCTATTACTGCATATTATGACTATGAGATATTGCAAATGGATGTCAAAACAACATTTCTTATTGGAAACTTACTTGAGGATGTGTATATGAAACAACATGAAGGTTTTGTTCATCCTGAGAATTCCAGGAAGGTATGCAAGTTGCAAAGATACATTTATGGATTAAAGCAAGCTTCTTGGAGTTGGAATCTTCATTTTGATGAAATAGTCAAAGAGTTTAGATTCATCAAAAAATAAAGATGAACCTTGTATGCACAAAAAGGTTAGTGGGAGTGTAGTAATGTATCTCATTTTGTATGTCGATGACATATTATTCATTGGGAATGATATCCCTACCTTGCAAAAGGCCAAAGATTGGTTAGGGAAATCTTTTTCAATGAAAGATCTAGGCAAAGCTACTTATATCATTGGGATTAAGATCTATAGGGATTGATCTAAAAGGATAATTGGTTTGAGTCAAAGTACTTATATAGATAAGGTGTTGAATAGGTTCAGCATACAAAATTCTAAGAGAGGATTTTTTTCCAATGTCTCATTGCATTACTCTTAGCAAGACTTAATGTCCTATGACATTTGATGAGCGAGATCTCATGAGTATGATTCCTTATACCTCGATTATAGGATCTATCATGTACGCCATGTTATGTATTAGACGGGACATTTCATATGCATTAAGCATGACAAGTAGATACTTGTCGGTTCCTGGTAAAATTCACTAGACAGCTGTTAAGAATATCCTCAAGTACATAAAAAGAACTAAGGATGCATTCTTGGTGTATGAAGGATTGGAAGATGAGCTAGTAGTAAATGGCTACACATATGAAAGCTTATAATATGACAAAAATGACTATAAATCGCAGTCTAGATATGTGTTTTTATTAAATGGAGGTGCTGTCAGTTGGAAAAGTTCTAAACAAAGCACTATCACTGATTTTACAATAGAAGCTGAGTATATAGTAGCATTAGATGCAGCCAAGGAAGCAGTATGGATCAAGAAATTTATTACAGAACTAGGAGTAATTCCTAGGATCACAAATCCTATAGACCTTTATTGTGACAATAATGGTGCTATAGCACAGACTAAAGATCCTAGATCCTATTAAAGATCCAAACATATACTCAGGCATTTTCACGTCATTCGTGAAATCATTGAAAGAGGAGATGTCAAGATCTACAGAGTACCAACAGATGACAACATTGCTGATCCACTTACAAAGGCTCTCTCGCAAGCCAAACATGATTATCATACTAGGTCCATGGGTATTAAATACATATGTGATTAGTCCTAGTGCAAGTGGGAGATTGTTAGTGGTTATGCCTTAGGCCATATATTTGGTTCCTTATGTAATGTCATATTTCATATTATAAAATTAGGTTTTCTTTATGTTATTATATTTTGGTATATTAGAGTATAATAATGTTTATAAATAACAATTCAATGTTATTTTTGGCTATCCCTAGTCATTTATCATTAAAAGGAATTATGATAAATAAAGACTAGCACAAGTTTGATTGATAATCATGGGATGACTATATATGGTGATATAAATCAAACTTATAGGTATTTGTTGGAGAATAAGGTACTGGATAGACCCGCTATGAGATACTACAAGGGTTAATGTCATTAGTGATCTCATAATAGTTATGTTATCGATCCTTAGACCTGAGATTATCATAGTATCCTACATGAGGAACAATATGTTTTGACATAATTAGACATTATCTTTAATCAGATAATAATAAAGATTATGAATGGACATGATAAAATTCATGTAGAGGATAGTGAATAATCAAGATAGAATTTATCCCTCTTTTATAAGAGAGATATATATTAGGCTATTTGATAAGTAGGATTGGGAAATGCATTGCTGTGCTCAAATGAATTGATGGAGCGATCAATGTCATTTGATATTATGAATCAACATAATGATTGAGAAATTATATGTTTGAACTATATAAGTTCAACATGGACTATGACTTATGTTCGAACAAGACATCGTGTGATAAAGGAATTATAACATGTTATATTAGGTAAAAATCGTAGTATCGATATTCATATTATTGGGATAATTGAAATGTATTGCTAGAGGTCACTTATGACTTGTGGGCCCGTGATGGGATTGGGGCCCACGGCTAACATAATATGAACTTATTGGGTTGCACACATAGAATATGATGAATGGACTAAGGGTTAATATAAGCATTTTGAATTTTATTATTTGACAAAATAAAATTTGAAATAAATAAATAAAATAACTAAATATTAATTAAGATTAATATTATAATTCTTATTTTGATAAGAAATGGGCCTGACATTCTCTCTCTCTCTTAATTAGGGTTAGGTCACCTATATATATATATATATATGTGACATTTAGAACCCTAAGAGACATACAGAAAGAGTGAGCCATCATTATTGAGAGAGTGAAATAGAAAATCATTTTCTATGTTGCTGTAGCTGCCAAAAAAAGGAGCTAGTACTCTGGATGAATCCGTTCATTGTGTTCGAGTGTGGATACTGATAGAAGGTGTTCATTTCGTGTGAGGTAGTTCCTATAAGATGAATTTTACACTTTAAGAGGTTAGTAATCATTACTTTCTCTTTATTGAATCAATTGGATCGTATGGATCCTGGTGGGTTCCATATATCCATTGCATATTTATTTTATTTCTCCCTTATCAAAACCCAAAAGATAAAAAGGTTCAATTGATCATGCGTAAACCATTCCTAAATACAGCTAGAGCATTCATAGATGTATATGGGCAGATGGGAACTTTATGATTCAATGATGAGGAAATGATGTTTGATGTTAATAAAGTGATAAAGCACCTATCATGTGAATTTAAGGAGTCACTATGCTTTATGGATGCCATTGGGGATAGTAAGGAAAAAGTGAAAAAGAAAATCTTATTGGATGGGCCATTGAGAAATTATTTGATGCATATGGCTAAGGAAGTTGATTTGACCAAGTCTAAAAAAGAAGTTGTGAAGAAGCTTGAGAAAGAGTTTGAAGAAGAAGAATCGAATGATGAAATGTTTGAACTACCAAAGGGAGATTCAAAAATTGAGCTTAAACCCCTTCCCCCAGTTGGAATTTTAACCTAACTATAAAAGGCCAACTAATGAGAATTAGGGTTAAGTGATTAAAACAAAAGGAAAGTCTTTTCTCTTAATTTCTCTCTCCCTTTTGCACCAACTCCTAAGCTAGCTCTTGGGAATTTCGGCCAGCCCTAGTTAAACACCAATTTGTTGGTTCAATTTACCCCTCTCTTGTATGGATTACTCATTGGAGGTGTTCGATTTTGGACACTGTGGTTTGCGACAACCCGGTGCGAAGTAAAATCAACTGTTCAACAAAAATCAAAGGTGATTTTTCTTATTCTCATATAGTTATATTGTGTATTCATTGCAAGATCAGATCTAATGGTTAAAAAAAATTTAAAATTCCGCTCATGTATGTGATGCATGTAACCGTTAAAATCCAACATGGTATCAGAGCCACGGTTTTGCCATGGATATACAATTCTATTTTTTCTACGAAATAAGTTCTGTTTTGTTTTGAGTTATTTATTTCATGAACTTTAAAATATTAGATTTGATTGTTCATGAATGAGAAATATTGATTTCTGGTTGTTTGTGTGATCAAATAAATTTGGTGGAAACAAAAACAAAATTTTTGAAGCATTGTGATTTGGGTTTGGCATGAAACCCTAGGTAATGCAGGGGCTGTTCTAATTTAATTTCTTATGGATCCATTTAAAAATCATTTAAATGATATTTTATGTGTTTAATATGTGATATTAAGTGATATGCTTTTTCTAAAGCTTAAATACCGCAAGTATACGGTGTACCGGTTATAGTACTTCAGATATCGATCCCACAAGGAAATGTTGATTTTAATCATCCACTATTACTACTCAATTTTAATCTTGTTTACGATGTTCAAAAATGCAAGTTAATTCTAACTAATCTATTGCATAAAATTAATTTTATCCTAGTTAAGTATAATCAAAGAAGACAATAAATATTATGAAATTAAATAATCATGCATTTGATACCATCATTCTAATTATAAATTTTAATCTTATTAGTAAGCCAAGTTGGAATAAATTTCTAAACCACTCTCTCGACATGAATTAGATTGCCTAAAACATACAATTAAAGTACTAATTCTCAACTCTCGTTAATGAACTAGTGGATTTCAATTACACATTTTAAGATTATCTACCAACCTATAGCAATTATCTCCACATGTGATCTCTCTAACTATGCTTCGATAATGAATTTCCTATTAACTTTCAATAAGATGTTGCTCTCGCTAACTCCCTTATTTATGACCATTTTGTTAATTTTCAGAAAAGGAATTGCACATTGAAGGTCATCTTCCTTAACTTATAATGATACCAATAAACTTTTAATAGAAAATACTACACCCAAAGATCAATATTATAAATGGAAATAGAAATTTGTTCATATATAATCAAATGCAAACATAATATTCATGTAAAGATTACAAGGAAGAATAATAAAACATAAGAATAAGAAGAAGGGGATCTCTCAACCCTTTTCCTTTCAAACAAGATTTCTTCTCCCTTGCTTCTTGTCTCCTCTTCAAAACATGAAAATAAAAACTAAAGTACTAGAAGAAATTAATTGTTCTTAGGATCACAATAATCAAATTCTAAAAAAAATTCATCATCCTCAAAATTTTGTTCACTTGGCATATATATGCCTCTCTAAAAATTATGTCCCTTCAAGACATCCTTTCACAAGAGTTGTCCTTGTTCATGGAAAATTGCATCACTTCAGAATTCTAACTGCTCATCCGCACTTTGTCGCGCGCTCGCGACAAGACATGCCTCTGCTTGGCTGGCTCTGCTGGCTGTCGCGAGCCCTTCTGCTTTGTCGCCCTCGCGACATGGCACGCTTATGCTGGATTGGCCTGGCTCTATGCCCTTCATGATGTCGCGACCTCGCCCCCTTGTCGCGCTCGCGACACTTCCTTTCTAGCTCACCTTTGGCTTTCTTTCTTTCACTTGACTCCTTTAATCTCTAAATCATCCCCTTCTCCTATAAAACAAATAAAACAACTACACATACACAAAACACATAAAAGCAACAAAATATAGATAAAATACCAAAATAATAAACACAATACTGGACAAAACCACACATTAACACACAATATTTATGAGTTTTTCAAGCTCCTATCATTAAGCTGTAGGATCGAACGGAATTAAAATCGAACAAGTTTTGCATGAAAACTAGTTTTGTCGAAAAGTTCGATAAATTGGTGTTCTTCGTGTGTTCTTGATGTGTTCATGGTTAGAATGACTTTTGATCTTCTAAATTTAAAAAAAAAATATATGACATATTAAAGAGTTTTTAATTAATTGGATTAATTAAATTGGGCCTTAAATTAATTTGATTAATTTTAATTCATTAAAACCACTTAATGAGCTTAATTATGTTTCCGGACTTGGTTTAAATTAGTGAATGACTTGGTGGGCCCAATGAGCTGATTTAAATTAACTATTATAAAAATTAATTAAGTTTATTAATGGGTTTTAAGGGCTGGAGTGGGCTTGGCTCATTCCAAAAGGCCCAAATGGTCCAAATGACACAAAACTAGTTTGTGTGTGAACACACTTAGGGTTTTTCTTCTGTGGGTTTCGGCCTACACTTGTTTTAAGCCCAAAATTGATTCTTTTAATTATTTAATATGATTAATTAATTAAATAATCAATTTATAATTAATTAATAATCAATTTGATTGATTATTAAGGCAAGAACACATTCATGCAAAAAGGTTTCCTAAAATAAAAGTTTCCAAAATGGAAAAAGTTTCCTAATTTGATCACATCATTAAAATAACTCAAAATATTATTTCAAAGTTTGAAACAAAGTTAGTAATCCATTTCTTTATGCATTAGAAAGGCATATAAGGGTGTATGATTGGCATGATGGATAGTTATGGACAAAGCCCAATGTGATTGAGCATTATGCATGTTTTGGCCCAATGAGGACTTTCATGTCCCGGCTACTTGTTTTTGGTTTGTATTTCAATTCAAATTGTAATATGTAATTAGATTACTTAGATTAGAATTAGAAATGGAGATGGAGACCATTTTCAAGGAGCAAGATGGGCCGGATGGAGATCCAACAATCTTGAAGATAATGTAATTATTTTTCTTATTTGAATCATACATACTACCTAGGTTTGACCTTTTGATTTCCCTCTTGGCTCGGGGAAATCAATGTAGTGAAGTCCATAACTATACCATATTTGTATGCTTATATTTATGTGATAGATATAGGATGCATACCAATGTATGCCAACCATGTATGATGAGACTTAATTAACTAAAACCCTCAAACAAATACTAAGGTATATAAGCCTTCCATTAATTTGAGGAGAACCAGAGTTCTTTATAGTGTGGGTTGTTGACCACAGTCAAGCTCACATTATATCGAATATGTTCAAATCTAATTAAATGGGCCATCTTAGCTAGCATATTAGTTTGTTGACCACAGTCAAGGCTAATGGTTCTAGAGGCAAGATTAGGGAATGCATATATGATATGCATGCATCAAGAGTTGATAACCTAATGATCCAATAGTTGTGTAGAGACACAATTGGTATATGGATACCTACCTCTCAAGGGTATGGAATTTGGCTTGTTGACCATAGTCAAGGTCAAATTACATATCAAGGATTGGATATTGGCCCACTAAGAAAACCATCGGGTTTTCTCGGATTATATAGTGAGGGCTATTAATTCGCAATAAAATAGTGAGAGTAAATGTATTAATTAAAGACCTTATTAATGCATACATATATATGAACATACTCTCATATCTTTTCTTTTTCACATCTAGGTCATCATCATGAGCACATCAAACATTAATATACGATCAATCTTGGATAACAAGCTGGTTAGCAACAACTATTCTGACTGGATCAGGCAAGTGAGAATTGTTCTCAGAGCTGAAAAGATCCATTATGTCTTGGATAAAGATCCACCACCACTTCCATCAGATGATGCCATTGATGAGATCAAAGTCATTTATCGAAAATACATGGAGGATAGTGAAGCAGCAGTATGTCTGATGTTGGGTGCTATGTCCTCGGAGCTTCAGAAGCAACATGAAATGATGGATGCTAGAACCATCATTTTGCATCTAGAGGAGCTTTATTCTTCTCAGGCTAGAACTATGCAATATGAGATTGCTCGAGCTCTATTTAGTTGCAAAATGGTGGAAGGCACTTCAGCTACTACTCATGCATTGAAGATGTATGGGTATATTGAGCATTTGAGTAGACTTGGCTATGTTATGGATAATGATCTATACATAGATTTAATCTTGTACTCGTTGGCTCCAAGTTATGCACCTTTCGTGCTTAACTTCAACATTAATAAGATCCAAGTATCCATTCCTGAGTTAATCAACATGCTAAAAATAGCTGATGGATCATTTAAGAAGGATCCAAAAAGTGTCATGGTTGTCACTTCTGCTATAGGCAAGAAGCAGAAGAAGAAGAAGATAACCAAGGCATAACCAAAGAATGGTGAGATCTCCAAGAAGAAGGTTGCCAAGAAAGAGAATCCCAAAGGAACTTGCTTCCATTGTGGAAAGGATGGTCATTGGAAGCGTAACTGCAAGGCCTATCTAGATTCTCTCAAGGAGAAGAAGCAAGCTGATGCTTCTACTTCAGGTATTCATATGATTGAAATTAATACTTATTCTATTGCTTTAAAACAATCTTGGGTATTAGATACCGGATGTGGATCTCGTTTATGTAATGATCTACAGGGGCTTAGACGCTTTATAAGAGTTGGAAAGGCAGAGATATGTTTGCAGTCAGCTACTGGACAGAACATGTCTACAACAGTTGTGGGGACTTACTATTTGCCTCTTCCTAGTGGATTAGTATTGGAATTAAATAATTTATTATTATGTTCCAGCCTTATCCAAAAGTATTATTTCTTTCAGTCGTTTGATGAACGATCATGATATTTCTTTGAAGGACAAATGTTGTTACATTTTTAAGAACAATATGTTTTATGCAAAAGCTATCATTGAGAATGGTATATTTGTTCTTGATTTAATTAAAAAAGTACATAATGTGAATACCAAGAGAATGAAACACGATAATCTAAATACCTCATACTTATGGCATTGTTGTTTAGGCCATATAAATGAAAAATGCATGACCAAGTTACACAAGTCAGGTGATTTAGGATCATTTGATTATGAATCATTTGATACATGTGAATCTTGTTTATTTGGAAAAATGACAAAAGTTCCCTTTATTGGTAAAGGAGAACGAGCTAAAATGGTTTTGGACTTAATACATTCAGATATATGTGGTCCAATGACTACACATGCCAGAGGAGGTTACTCCTACTTCATTACTTTCATAGATGATTATTCCAGGTTTGAATACATCTATCTAATGAAATATAAGTTTGAAGCATTTGAAAAGTTCAAAGAGTTCAGAAATGAAGTAGAGAAACAACTTGGCAAAAGTATTAAAACACTTAGATCAGATCGAGGTAGAGAATACTTAAGTTAAGAGTTTCAGGATTATCTTAGAGATAATGGGATTTTATCTCAATGGACTCCTCCATATACACCACAACATAATGGTGTATCTGAAAGGATAAATCGAACACTATTAGATATGGTTCGATCAATGATGAGCTGAGCGGACTTGCCTAAGTCTTTTTGGGGATATGCACTAGAAACTGTTGTTTATATGTTAAACAGAGTTCCTAGTAAATCAGTTGATGTTACTCCATATGAGATGTGGAATAACAAGAAACCCACGCTTTCTCATATGAAAGTATGGGGTTGTCCTACTTATGTGAAGAGGACAATGTCAGACAAACTGGATGTTAAGTCTGACAAATGTTTATTTGTGGGATATCCAAAAGAAACTTTTGGATATCATTTCTATCATCCCTTAGAACAAAAGGTGTTTGTTTCAAAGCATGCTGTCTTCTTGGAAAGAGAATTTCTCCTACGAGAGGATAGTGGGAGTAAAATTTAGCTTGGTGAAGTTCAAGACCCACAAATAGAAGATGATCAACCGATTGAACCCGAAACTGAATTTCATAATGATGAGATTACAGTTGAACCTGATTATACACAAAATATTAGAAGATCTACTAGGATGCGTTCTATCCCTGTGACATATGGATTTCACGTTGATTCGGATAGAGGCATAACTGTAGTAGAGGACAATGAGCCTACAAGCTATCAAGAAGTTTTGAACAGTTCAGAACGTGATTTATGGCTTAAGGCTATGCAGTTCGAAATGGACTCCATGTATGAGAATAAAGTATGGACTTTAACTCAACCACCTGAAGGGATAAAACCCATAGGGTGCAAATGGGTCTTCAAAAAGAAGACTGACATGGAAGGTAATATAGTTACCTATAAAGCTCGCTTAGTAGCAAAAGGTTATCGTCAAAAAGAAGGTATTGACTGTGACGAAACTTTTTCTCCTGTAGCGATGCTTAAGTCTATAAGAATACTTTTAGCCATTGCAGCTCATTATGATTATGAGATTTGGCAAATGGATGTGAAGACAGCTTTCCTTAATGGAAATCTTTCTGAGGATGTGTATATGACACAACCAGAAGGATTCACATCAGGAAATGGCGAAAAGGTATGCAAGCTTAAAAGATCCATTTATGGATTGAAGCAAGCCTCTAGGAGCTGGAACATACGATTCAATGAGACAATCAAAGAGTTTGGTTTCTCACAGAAAAAAGATGAACCTTGTGTGTATAAAAGGGTCAGTGAGAGTGCAATTGTCTTCCTAGTTCTATATGTAGATGACATATTGATCATGGGAAATGACATTTCTCTTCTCCAATATGTTAAAATATGGTTATCCAAGCAATTCTCCATGAAAGACCTTGGAGAAGCATCATATATTCTGGGAATAAGGATCTATAGAGATAGATCCAATAGGTTGCTAGGTCTTTCTCAGAGTACATATATAGATAAAGTATTGAAGAGGTTCAATATGGATCTCTCTAAGAAAGGGTTTATACCCATGGTGCATGGGAAACACCTTTCTAAGTCTATGTGTCCGCAAACACTAGAGGATAGAGAGAGCATGGACAAAATGCCATATGCATCTGCAATTGGTTCTATCATGTATGCTATGTTATGTACATGTCCAGATGTAGCATTTGCTTTGAGTGTCACAAGTAGATTCCAAGCCAATTTTGGAGAGGAACATTGGGCAGCTGTCAAGAATATTCTTAAGTACTTGAGAAGCACTAAGGATATATTCTTGGTATATAGAGTGGGCAGTTTGGAAGTAAATGGGTATACAGATGCCAGCTTCCAATCTGACAAAGATGATTGTAAATCACAATCTGGTTATGTGTTCATAATGGGAGGAGGAGCAGTTAGTTGGAAAAGTTCCAAACAAGAAACAACTGCTGATTCCAAGACAGAAGCTGAGTACATTGCTGCTTCAGAAGCAGCCAAAGAAGCAGTCTGGATCAAAAAGTTCATAACCGAACTAGGAGTGGTGCCTAGCATTGTTGATCCGATTACTTTATATTGTGACAACAATGGAGCCATTGCGCAAGCAAAGGAACCACAGTCTCATCAGCGATCCAAACATGTTCTCAGACGCTACCATCTCATAAGGGAAATAGTAGCTAGAAATGATGTGAAAATAGAAAGGGCTCCCACAGATGACAATGTGGCGGATCCCCTCACTAAAGCACTTTCCCAGATAAAGCATGATCACCATATAAATAGCATGGGTCTGAGACATATGAGTGATTGGCTCTAGTGCAAGTGGGAGATTGTTAGAGATTATACCCTAGAGCCCATGTAATAGGGATGTGTTTCATATGTATGAAATTTATATTCTTAATAAAAGGCATCATTCATTTATTAATGCTATGTTTGAATACATGAGTTTGTAAATCTTAAATTAATAAATGAAGTCCTAGATATTATAAACACAGTGCAAAGGCAATCATGAAGGTGTTCATGATGTGAGATGTCTACCGCATGCAAATGTGTTAATATCTAAATATCCCTAGTCATATAATTAACAAGATAGGACATTGTTAATTCGGACAGACTAGCACATGTTATGCTTCTTGAATGGTTAAAGCAGTGGTTCTCACAACTGTGATTATGGATGATAATCAAAGCTAACATGTGGATGCTTGTTAGAGGAACAAGTTCATTGGAGACCTGCAAAGAGAATCCTCATATGGATATTAAATCTATGTCAGTGAGGAATCTCTTCATAGCGGTTGTGCAAGTATCCTTAGACTTGAGATCACCGAAGTTATCTTAAGTAGCAAGTGGTATACTTTGACTCCGTAACTGATTACTTCCAACTGGGAGTGAACATAGTTAGGAGATTTGGTATATCATGACCTACTTGAAGATAGTTGAGTGATTGACAAAGGATTCACCATCCTAGATTTAACAAGGGAAGTTATCTCGCATGATTCGATAATTGCCTTGTTCAGAGAATCTCTGGCCAGAGTAATATGCTGAGATGGATGGAGATCCATGAAGGGCATTTTAGGAACAATGGTTAAATTAATAGAACATACAAAATTAGAATTATATGAGTTGACAGAAATCCATACTCAGAATCTAATTGAGATAAGAGTGGTGAAAGGAGTAATTGCACGGTAACTGTTTCTATGGAAGGGTACAGTCAAACCACATGACTTTCCTGACATTTGGGTAGTCATGATTTAAACTCCTTTAAATCATTTTATCAATCTCTATTGATATTTTGATACATCATTATACAAGTCATGACTTTAAATCATTTTATCAATCTCTATTGATATTTTGATACATCATTATACAAGTCATGATTGGCCTCTAGCTAAGCATCATGACTACCAAAATGTCAGGAAAGTCATGTGGTTTGACTGTACCCTTCCATAGAAACAGTTACCGTGCAATTACTCCTTTCACCACTCTTATCTCAATTAGATTATGAGTATGGATTTCTATCAACTCATATAAATCTAATTATGTATGTTCTATTAATTTAACCATTGTTCCTAAAATGCCCTTCATGGATCTCCATCCATCTCGGCATATTACTCTGGCCAGAGATTCTCTGAACAAGGCAATTATAAAATCATGCGAGATAACTTCCTTTGTTAAATCTGGGATGGTGAATCCTTTGTCAATCACTCAACTATCTTCAAGTAGGTCATGATATACCCAATCTCCTAACTATGTTCACTCCCAGTTGGAAGTAATCAGTTATGGAGTCAAAGTATACCACTTGCTACTTAAGATAACTTTGGTGATCTCAAGTCTAAGGATACTTGCACAATCGCTATGAAGAGATTCCTCACTGACATAGATTTAATATCCATATGAGGATTCTCTTTGTAGGTCTCCAATGAACTTGTTCCTCTAACAAGCATCCACATGTTAGCTGTGATTATCATCCATAGTCACAGTTATGAGAACCACTGCTTGAACCATTCAAGAAGCATAACATGTGCTAGTCTGTCCGAATTAACAATGTCCTATCTTGTTAATTCTATGACTAGGGATATTTAGATATTAACACATTTGCATGCGATAGACATCTCACATCATGAACACCTTCATGATTGCCTTTGCACTGTGTTTATAATATCTAGGACTTCATTTATTAATTTAAGATTTACAAACTCATGTATTCAAACATAGCATTAATAAATGAATGATGCCTTTTATTAAGAATATAAATTTCATACATATGAAAAACATCCCTATTACATGGGCTCTAGGGCATACTCTCTAACACCCCCTTATTTAATGTATGTATTTTTTGAGGATGGCAGAAACCCAACAATAATATCTTCTATTTTGATAGGTGTTGAAGAGGAGCTATTTATAGATGTGCTAAGAAGGAACAAAGGAGCCATTGGATGGAAGACATTGGTTCTCAAAGGGATCACCTCTAGCTATTGTACTCATCACATCATAATAAAGGAGGATTACAATCCAGTTGTACAACCTCAAAGGAGATTGAATTTAGCAATGCAAGATGTAGTCGAATTGGCACGGTTGAGACCATTTTGACTCAGTCGTGTCCTCTATAAAATGATATTGTGCATTTTGGGGTTTTGTGTGTGACTCAGTTGAGACAATTTGGTCTCCACTATATCCTAGGGCTCTCAATCATATCCTTCTTTAAATAGCCTCAACAGACACACCATTTCACATTAACTTATTTTCTCTCTTTCTCTCTCATCATTTTCGATATTTTCACTCTCTTTGCATCATTTTTAGTGCATTTCTCTTCCTTTGGCAAACATCATCAACAAGTAAGTGACTCAACCTTTATCTTTTACATTTCATCTCTAGTTTTATTCCATTTTGATAATTTTTATTGAGTTAGAGTTTTTTTTCAGTAGTATTTTGCTTCTTTATGCATATGTACTTTTTATTTGGTTAAAAGGCACCTCAAATGCTTAATGTTAGGAAAAATTCAAATTTAATTGTTTCAACTTCTTTTCTTTGAGGTATTTTTCATAATTGTTATTTTAAACACTTGACTATGTATTTTGCATATGTTCAACTTGTAAAATTTGCATTTTTTTTGCAAATTTTGTTCTTGCACTAATATTATTTGGGTGTAAGATTTTTATTGTATCTTTAGAAAATGGTTGTTTTATGGTGGCATTATGTCACTTAGTATTCATTTTTATTGCATCTTGTGTGTTTATATGTGTTTTTAATGTTAGTTCGCCTTCTTATCCAACAAATGCCTATCTTAGTTTAGTTTTTGAACTAAAATTGTTTTTAAACAAAGAAAAGCTCTCATTTTTGATACAAATGCCATGTTCTCGCAGTGATGGCATGACCTATTCCTTTGGGGTTTTCGTTATTGAATTCATCACATCGAATTAATTAGCTTTGTGAATTAGGCAATAATTTACTAAAAGCATTGTAATTTGAGCATTAGTTTTATTATGAAAATAGGCTTGGTTTGGATCATTCATTATGGATTGCATCAAGTGGTTCTCTTTCAATTGCATTGTACGATTTTAATTGTCTATGTTGCTCTTAACTATGATTTAGGCATGTTAGATTATTGTGCTATGATTGTCAATTTTACATTTCCTTTTTGCCTTTTTTATCGTGTATAGGATGCATGTGTCAAATACCCTTTCTTTGTTCATCATGTTATATGTTTTTGTTCTCCATGATTAATTATATGGAGCCTAATAGAAAGTGCTTGTTTTGCAGTGGCACCTAAGTGAATGAGAGTAGAAGTAGGATCCTCATCTTTAGCTCCTCAAGAAGTAGGGAAAGAAAGAGTTATATCTTGGCTTCTAAATTAGTTTCACATGCACTGGCCTACATTTGCATAAGCAGAGTATGTAGCCACTCCCTGCCTTTATATGGAGCTAATAGAGGAGCTCAATACGAGAAATGAACTGGAACAATTCATTGCCAATGTTGGCGGGATTGAGTTTGTAGGTTAAAGAGAGACTATCCATTCCCACATAACAAGGGACTTTCTAGCCATAGTGAGGGCCAAAATTGGGAAAAATAGTCATACCAACTAGGGTAATGTTAGTTTTTTGCTTAATGGTACCTCATATTGGATTAGCTTTAATGAATTCTTAAGCCACTGGGGATTTGACCCCCATGTCGCAAGAGAATTAATAATATGGAAAAAGAAAGAAATTTGGAATGACATATGTGATGAAGTTGAACCGACTATCTTCGATGCCAGCAACACCAAAACTCAACTCCTAAGAAAACTTCCACTGAGAATTATGCATTGCTACCTCACTTTGGCAATGTTCACCTACCTTGGGAGCCTTAATAATGTCAATGCAAATAAAGCCCTCATTCTTTATACAATATAGAATGTTATCCCACTTAATGGAGCTATTTTTATTGCTATAAAAATAAATGAATTAAGGACTTATTGTAAGAGGGCAACAAAGATTTCTTTTGGAGGTGTCATTACAACACTGGTTGGTGCAGTTAACCATACAAATCTTGGCAGAGTAGTTAGCAATCCAATTATTATCGATAAGAAAATGCTAAAAAAGATGTTAGTGCTAATAGATGACCTAAGGTTCCCAAAGTAAGGATACTGTGTGGTGTCCGATAGAGGATCTTATAGGGAGCAAGTGAACAAACAAACAACAGAGCTTCAGTGGGAAGTGACTGCAGTTGTTATACTATTATCAAAGCAATACACCACTATTACAACCTACTTGGACACCATAACAGATAGGATGGATAAGATTGTTCTAGCTCTTGCCATGATGCAATCCTATTTTGATCACCATTTTCCTCCTCTACCTCTATAGGACTGATTTGTTTAGGGATTTCTTCATTCTCAATATTTTGTGAATACTTTAATTGTATTTTATTGAGGATAGAAAAATTTTATGTGTGGGGTGAGGGTATTTTGCAGATGAACTTGTTTTGAGCTCATTTAATTAGTTATTTTGCTTACTAATCACAGTAGTTTAAATTTTTATGGTTATCGTACTTTTAGTAGTTGTTTAGGTTTTAAAAGAAATTATTTAAATTATGTTATTATTTTTATCTTTTGTGTTTCTAATGTCGTTTTCTTTAGTTTATGTTTTACTTTGCTCTTTTACCTTACTTTTTTGTTCTTTTTAATGCAACTTTTGTTTTAATTTAGTATTATTGTTCTTGTTTCTATTTAGTTATTCTCAAATGTTATTGAATACTTGAACATTTATAGCTTAGTTTGCCTTAGATTTGTTCCCGTGGTGAAGAGTTTGAACATAGAATTAGAAAAAATCATTTAGCATAGTTAAAAGATCGGAGAGTAGTTAGTTGTTAATTATTTTTCCTTTTCATTTAGGTTCAATTAAATCAATACCAATTGGTCTCCAAATAGAATGCACACAATAGGCCAACTTTTAGAAAAAAAATGAAAAAACAGTACATGAAAGTGATCGAGTGGGAATTCTAAAGCACCAAAACCTTCTTCATCACCTTTCAAAAGTATTCAAAAAAATTAGAATACAAGGCTAGAAATGACTTAGGAAATTTTTTATTGATTAACCTCTAAAAGACTTGTGACCTACCCTTTGTTAATGTTGTATCCCTTACAAAGCCATTTAAGCCTATTGAAGCATGCTAAATGCATGCCAATTCTATAATTTTTTTTACACTCATTTGATCTTCCACAACCTAAAAGCTTTTTTTTCTTACCCTTATAGAATTAGTCTTTCTAAGAGTGAGTAAGAAAATACTTCGGGGATTAATATAGAGATGAGGATTGTATTTTGAATAGAATGTTAGAAATGGGATACTTTGTCAGTTTGTAGAAAAATTTTCAAAATGTAATTTTATTTTAAGAAAATCCTAAGAGATCCCCATATAAGAAAGAAAAAAGAAAGGAAATGAAAAAAATAAAAGAAAGTTTATGGGCTATTGTTCATTATAAGTGTGGGTGTACCCTAGTAGTTATAAGAGAAGAAATTTTAGCTCTTAAAGCTTAATTGAGCTAATGCACTTTTAGCGAGAATTTTTTGTGATTTCCTCCACTTAGAAATTTCTTTTTTGGTAAAGATGTTCTACATTGTAGGTAGCCTAGCATTTAGCAATTTTTTGAATCAAGTAAGGGTAGAGATTAGCTCAAATTTTTAGAGTGTGAATAGTGGCTAGTGGAATTAGTGAATGGTTATTCTAATTTACATATCATTTCCTTTCTTTTATTAGCCATACCCTAATCATGTTATAGCTCATCTAAGACCTAAGATCTTGCTTTGTTTACAGGTGCTTACAGAGAAAACCCTCGGGTTCTGATGCTAAAGGAAAGGTCTATGGCATCTTTTAAGTTTCAAGCATGAAAATACATAAGTAAAAATTTTGCATACAAATTCTTTTTTTTTTGTTGTTAGATTGCACTGAAGTTTCAAGATTTCAAAAGATTCATACTCATTAGGTCTAGCACACATACATAATGAGACTAGCTAGTTTGGTTTACTTTGAATTCTTTTCGATCTATAATGATGATTAGTGACTTCTACTATAGTGTTATTTAGTTTTTTGTAAATTTATAATTTCTCTCGTTAAGTTTGAGTATATGGGAATATGGTGAGTTTATTTGCTTGAGGGTATGCAAAAGCTAAGTGTGGGGTATTTGGTAACTCCAATTTAATGTTTAATTATAGTGTATTTTTTATCCGTGTTTATGCCTCATTTTGCATATTTTTCATGTTTTAGGTGTTAAATTTCTCTTTTTATGCCAAATAAGATAATATTAAGATTTATGAAGTTTTAGTATGTTTAATGGGTAATTTTTAATTTTGTGTGGAAAATTGACTTGTACATGGTTGGGACCAAAGTGTCTCAACGGTATGCCTTGCAGAATCACCAATCCACACCATTTTAATAAGTGCACAGCTAAAACCATTTATCTCCATCGTGTGCCCTGCAGAATTTGAAACTTTTCAGTCAAGAAAGGTGTGCACGGCAAAGACTAAAATGTCTTTACCATGTATTAATGCTAAAGTACTATTTTAACCAATTGCACATAGGTAAGACCGAAGTGTCTCTATTGTGTGCCTTTATAAATTCTATAAAAGTTGAATTTTGTTTGGTGTAAAAAGGAGAGTTTTTTAAGTTTTTCATATTTCTTAATGTTTAGTAGTTAGTTCTTCATTTTAGTTGCAGATTACTAGGGTTTTATACTTAGAATACTTAGTTTTACTTGTAAAAATCATATTTTTACTATAATATATACTTAAAATACAAAGTACATAGATATATCTTAGTTTACAGAGTAAAGGTTTAGTTTTCAAATAATTTTAGTTGGAAAAGGATGAGTAACATCAACTTCAGATCTATCATTCAAAATGGGTTTAAAAGTTTCTTCTTTCTTTTTCCTTGCCTTTTACATTATGTTTAGTAAGTAGTCTCTTTGTTGTTTAGGGATCTTTAAATCCTTATACCCATGTAAGACTATGAACTCGTTTGCTTAAATATATTTACTGATGTTTCTTTTCCTTTGTGCCTATATTGATATGGATGTTATTAAAATATTTATGCTATTAATCTTATTCAAGTTAATTGATTTATGCTTGTTTAAAATATATATCACATATGCTTTATTTTTACACATATGTTGTATATTTTAGGTGGCAATTCCAAAATGGTGGCTATTAGATTTATGGTTTATGTGTTACAGATTTGAAAATAGAGAGGAACATGAATTGGTATTGGATTAGTTGGCTCTAAAATGGGAAACAATTCATATCTAGGTCTTGAGACTTGTGCTTATGCTAGCTGTTTTGTTGGCTTCGAAATGAGAAATCGAATAGTTAGTGTAGTTATCCTTAGAATGGGAAATTAGGGGTTTAGATGGATTATCCACATCTAAAATATATAATTTTATGTTAAATTAAATATTACATCGAGCATAGTTATTCTAAATTCCAAGTTATTTATGCTCCATTTTACATCATTTATTTGAATTATATTTAGTGCAATGTTTTGAAACTCGGTTTGACCCAGGTGGTCAAACCGATTAGATCGTAACTCGGTATTGAAACTGGATTAGTCAAACATAAAACTCAAAAAATGAAAAAACTTGAATTGAACCAGATTGATTTGAGTTGGACCATTTGAATCAGGGTTAAATCGGGAAATCGATTTGGACTTCAAAAACTTTTCAAAAAAAATAAAAATTAAAAAATGGTTTGCTTATTTTATTATATCTCATACTTGTGGTTGGAGAATTATAGATTTATATAATTTGATTTATTTTTCTTATTATAATTAATCAAATTTGAATTATAGATTTATATAATTTGATTTATTTTTCTTATTATAATTAATCAAATTTTAGTTTTTACCCTATTCAATGAAGCTTGCAAAATATTTTTGCATGAAATTATATTTTTTTCTGTATAGTTCAGTATTATTAATTATATTTATTCAGATAACTTGTGGTAATTTGTACATATGTTCAATGAATTTATTTGAATGTTTATTTATGATATTATATGGATTTATTTGGATATTTATTACTTAAGATAATTTATTTGATTTTTATATTTACATAATTTATTAGATTTAAAATTAATATTTTTATATTGATATTTGGTAATTAATAGATTTTGAATGTATTTTTACATACTACATGTTTTATTTTTTGTAAATAATTATATTTAAAAAAATAATAAAAACTTCGAGTCAACCCAGCCGAACCAATTGACCCATGACTCAGTTGGCAGGTCGAGTCAACTACTAGTCCGAGTTTCAAAATATTGATTTAGTGTTAACTTACTTTTATTTTAATTGTTAAAAATAAGTAGACATAGCTCACATCGAAATACACCTAGGATATTCTTTAACACATAATCTCAATCAATCGAGTTATTTTGTGTAAGGCCCTTTCCTTGGGTTTGATTTTCTTTAGGGTCTTAATTATAGTCCACTATATTACTTATCGATCTAGAGCACTTGTTAGAGATTCACAAACACTCATCTTGGTTGCAAGCTGGATGATGATCTCCATGTGTCTTTCTAAAAACTCTTAATCTTTGAGCAAGCTTCTTATAGCTATCCCCCATAGTTTTTTCTACTTTGCCTTTTTTCTAGGTTCCCTTATTAATTTTAGGGCAGGCAATCTATCGTCGCTGCACTTCTAGCAAAATAAAACCCACTTCCTCATGGATTGTGATGTAGTCAACCCATTAGTTGTTGTGCCATGCTGAGCCTAAATCTTATACTTTTACTCAAAAGTCATACCCCTTGCCTAAACGGTTTGTGGTAACTCAAAATTCCTTTTCTACCATAAGAATTCTAACCACTATCTTAAGCTATGTGTAAAACTCTCTAAGGAAAATTACTTGAACTTTCATTAGTGGTGGCCAAACTATATCCCAAGGTGATTCTTTCTATTTGAATACCAATTGATGTACTGAATGACCTTTTACAAACATACCCATCTTTCATAATGGAATTATCCTACTGATTTGTTTTACCTAGTATTCAATACTAATCCTCGAAGAACCTAATTGGTTGGTGTAATCTGCTTGGCATGATTAAAAGCATTCACAATAGGCTAACACTATTTCTCTTTCATGTGTCTATGGTTGAGATTTTTTTTTACCACTAGATGGGCAATCTAGGTGTTTATTCTAGCATAGGGTATGCAAGGCCACATTTTCTACTATAAATCACTACTTGAGGAAGCACAAGTCATGGTGAGAAATCCTCATCCTTTAAAAGTTATCCTCTATTGACTACATCGTGTTAGGACCTATCATCTCCTTTAGAAAGAGCTACCTAAAGGGTAGTATATAGGTATTTAATGAGTGTGACCTCATTGCCTTTTTCAGGTGCAAGATTTAGGAGACTAGCTCTTTATTTAATTAGAGTAACTTGGATGGAGTGTTTATTATTTCATTTACCTCTGAGCCTTGTTTGATCCCCATTAAGAACTAAAGTTCCACTTTTATGAACAATCTTGCTTCTACTCCACATACAACCTAATGTCCTCAAGCACCTAGAAATAGCGGATGAAGTCCTTATTACATATGGTGCTAAGGTGGCTATCTTGGAAGGAAGCCCACTTTAGATTTGTCTCTATGCATGCCATAGGTTTCTCTTGATAGGTTAACCATATGTTAATGCCAAATGTATGCATGCGTTCCCATTTACAAATACCATATAGCTATAACAACAATAATGGCTAGCTATATAATATAGAAACATAGATCTTAATCCAATCAAAGGGGTTGACATCTCCCGTACATCCAACTCCCATTGTTCAATAGCCATGATGAGTTTTTTTGGAATTTTTAATGGGTTGGTTTTTGTAATTTGGGGCTTGATGTTTAGGTTTATGGTTAAGAAGAAATGGAAATTGCATGCTGCAATGTTCATGTTATCTCCCAGGATGCCATTATGGGTTTAGGCAAATATTTCATAATTATTGTTTTATACTCTCAAGACTCAATTTAGGAGTCATAATAGAAGCAACAAAGATGTCTCTACATCTAAGATTGAATGAAAACTTGTGCTTATTGAATCAATATCTTGGAAATGAGTCATGATTATCATTATGCATGTAATAAAATAAGATATTGTACATATAAGAAAGACTCATATTATTAACATGGTTAGAGAAACATATACATATTTTAGAAACAAATTTTAAATTATAAAAGGATGGCTTATTTTTTATCTCTTCATGCTATATGTATATAGATATTGGGTCTTGAGGAGGCTTTTATTAGTGTTACTTAATAAGGAAAACTGCTCTTTAAAAGTTAGCGGATCAAGGATAGTGAGGCCATTTTGTGATGAAACCCTTTTTTTAAAAATATTTTAAAGTGTTTTCATGATTTATTTAGGCAATTGATTTGAGAAAAGGGTTAAAAAAATCAGAAAAATTCTTGATCAAGGGTTTACAAGATAATTTAAGCAAGCTTTAAGCATTGCATGTTGGATTTTAACGGTTACATGCATCACATACATGAGCGGAATTTTAAAATTTTTTAACCATTAGATCTAATCTTGCCATGAATACACAATATAACTATATGAGAATAAGAAAAATCACCTTTGATTTTTGTTGAACAGTTGATTTTACTTCGCACCGGGTTGTCGCAAACCACAGTGTCCAAAATCGAACACCTCCAATGAGCAATCCACACTAGAGAGGGGTAAATTGAACCAACAAATTGGTGTTTAACTAGGGCTGGCTGAAATTCCCAAGAGCTAGCTTAGCAGTTGGCGCAAAAGGGAGAGATAGATTAAGAGAAAAGACTTTCTTTTTATTTTAATCACTTAACCCTAATTCTCATTAGTTGGCCTTTTATAGTTAGGTTAAAATTCCAACTTCTTAATGAGATTGGGCTCTTTAAAATTGCTGGAGAATTATTAATTGGGCCTCTGGAATTAATTATAATCATTTGTGCTTAATTAAATCCAATTTAAACCTTTTCATAAAAGTCTATGCACAAAACCCACAAACTAGGCCCTTTGTGCAACTAATTGGATTTAAATACCCAAATGGATTCCAAATCCAACCAAATTCAATATGTGGATTGCATAACACTTATGTAACATATATAAATTAATTTGGTCCATTAAATAGGCCATTAAGGCCTTCTGTTCTGAGGTAGACGTGTGGCCCTTACAAAAGGGCTTCCGCCAACTACTTCATTCCTCTGGCCCATAATAATTGCTCCAATGGACTTATTAATTATTATACCAGTCCTATAACACTTATAGTAGTCCTAAAACACTTATAAGATAATAATAATTAATCATGAAATACATTATTTCAATTAGGTCCAATTTTACAAAACATTTCTCAAAAGTTCCGCGGACAATTTTATTTGATCATAATTAATTAAACTCTTTAATTAATTATTATCATATTCTATTCTCTACCTTCATAATAATATCAAATATTATTATCCTTATCATTTTACCATTTTACCCTTTTCTCTATATGTGTGTCACTTATTGGGTTCCTGTCCATATTGGCAGTATAATAAGTAATTGAGAGTTCTATTCAAAACTCACATGATTTAAACTCCTTTAAATCATCTTATCAATCCCTATTGATACTTTTGATACATCATTATACAAGTCATGATTGGCCTCTAGCTAGGCATCATGACTACCTAAATGTCAGGAAAGTCATGTGGTTTGACTGTACCCTTCCATAGAAACAGTTACCGTGCAATTACTCCTTTTACCACTCTTATCTCAATTAGATTCTGAGTATGGATTTCTATCATCTCATATAAATCTAATTATCTATGTTCTATTAATTTTACCATTGTCCCCAAAATGCCCTCCATGGATCTCTATCCATCTTTGCATATTACTCTGGCCAGAGATTCTCTGAACAAGGCAATCATAGAAACATGCGAGATAACTTCCCTTGTTAAATCTGGGATGGTGAATCCTTTATCAATCACTCAACTATCTTCAAGTAGGTCATGATATACCCAATTTCCTAACTATGTTCACTCCCAGTTGGAAGTAATCAGTTATGGAGTCAAAGTGTACCACTTGCTACTTAAGATAACTTTGGTGATCTCAAGTCTAAGGATACTTGCACAACCGCTATGAAGAGATTCCTCACTGACATAGATTTAATATCCATATGAGGATTCTCTTTGCAGGTCTCCAATGAACTTGTTCTTCTAACAAGCATCCACATGTTAGCTTTGATTATCATCCATAATCACAGTTGTTAGAGCCACTGCTTGAACCATTCAAGAAGCATAACATGTGCTAGTCTGTCTGAATTAACAATGTCCTATCTTGTTAATTCTATGACTAGGGATATTTAGATATTAACACATTTGCATGCAATAGACATCTCACATCATGAACACCTTCATGATTGCCTTTGCACTGTGTTTATAATATCTAGGACTTCATTTATTAATTTAAGATTTACAAACTCTTGTATTCAAACATAGCATTAATAAATGAATGATGCCATTTATTAAGAATATAAATTTCATACATATGAAAAACATCCCTATTACATGGGCTCTAGGGCATACTCTCTAACAATCTCCCACTTGCACTAGAGCCAATCACTCATATGTATCAAACCCATGCTATTTATATGGTGATCATGCTTAATCTGGGAAAGTGCTTTAGTGAAAGGATCCGCCACATTGTTATCCGTGGGAACCCTTTCTATTTTCATATCATTTCTAGCTACTATTTCCTTTATGAGATGGTAGCATTTGAGAAAATGCTTGGATCGCTAATGAGACTGTGGTTCCGTTGCTTGCGCAATGGCTCCATTGTTGTCATAATATAAAGGAATCGGATCAACAATGCTAGGCACCACTCCTAGTTCGGTTATGAACTTTTTGATCCAGACTGCTTCTTTGGCTGTTTCTGAAGCAGCAATGTACTCAGCTTCCGTCTTGGAATCAACAGTTTTTTGTTGTTTGGAACTTTTCCAACTAACTGCTCCTCCTCCCATTATGAACACATAACTAGATTGTGATTTACAATCATCTTTGTCAGATTGGAAGCCGGCATCTGTATACCCATTTACTTCCAAACTTCCCTCTCCATATACCAAGAATATATCCTTAGTCCTTCTCAAGTACTTAAGAATATTCTTGACAGTTGCCCAGTGTTCCTCTCCGAAATTAGATTGGAATCTGCTTGTGACACTCAAAGCAAAAGCTACATCTAGACGTGTACATAACATAGCATACATGATAGAACCAATTGCAGATGCATATGGTATTCTATTCATGCTCTCTCTATCCTCTAGTGTCTGTGGACACATAGACTTAGAAAGGTGTTTCCCATGCACCATGGGTATAAACCCTTTCTTAGAGAGATCCATATTGAACCTCTTTAATACTTTATCTATGTATGTACTTTGAGAAAGACTTAGTAACCTATTAGATCTATCTCTATAGATCCTTATTCCCAGAATATAGGATGCTTCTCCAAGGTCTTTCATGGAGAATTGCTAGGATAACCATATTTTAACAGATTGGAGAAGAGAAATGTCATTTCCCATGATCAATATGTCATCTACATATAGAACTAGGAAGACAATTGCACTCCCACTGACCCTTTTATACACACAAGGTTCATCTTCATTCTATGAGAAACCAAACTCTTTGATTGTCTCATTGAATCGTATGTTCCAGTTCCTAGAGGCTTGCTTCAATCCATAAATGGATCTTTGAAGCTTGCATACCTTTTTGCCATTTCCTGATGTGAATCCGTCTGGTTGTGTCATATACAAATCCTCAGTAAGATTTCCATTAAGGAATGCTGTCTTCACATCCATTTGCCAAATCTCATAATCATAATGAGCTGCAATGGCTAAAAATATTCTTATAGACTTAAGCATTGCTACAAGAGAAAAAGTTTCATCATAGTCAATACCTTCTTTTTGACGATAACCTTTTGCTACTAAGCGAGCTTTATAGGTAACTATATTACCTTCCATGTCAGTCTTCTTTTTGAAGACCTATTTGCACCCTATGGGTTTTGTCCCTTCAGGTGGTTGAGTTAAAGTCCATACTTTGTTCTCATACATGGAGTCCATTTCAGACTGCATAGCCTTAAGCCATAAATCATGTTCTGAACTGTTCAAAACTTCTTGATAGCTTGTAGGCTCATTGTCCTCTACTACAGTTATGCCTCTATCCGAATCAATGTGAAATCCATATCTCACAGGGATAGAACGCATCCTAGTAGATCTTCTAGGATTTTATGTATAATCAGGTTCAACTGTAATCTTATCATTATGAAATTCAGTTTCGGGTTCAATCAGTTGATCATTTTCTATTTGTGGGTCTTGAACTTCACCAAGTTCAATTTTACTCCCACTATCCTCTCGTAGGAGAAATTCTCTTTCCAAGAAGACAACATGCATTGAAACAAACACCTTTTGTTCTAAGGGATGATAGAAATAATATCCAAACGTTTCTTTTGGATATCCCACAAATAAACATTTGTCAGACTTAACATCTAGTTTGTCTGACATTGTCCTCTTCACATAAGCAGGACAACCCCATACTTTCATATGAGAAAGCAGGAGTTTCTTGTTATTCCACATCTCATATGGAGTAACATCAACCGATTTACTAGGAACTCTGTTTAACACATAAACAATATTTTCTAGTGCATATCCCCAAAAGGACTTAGGCAAGTCTGCTCGGCTCATCATAGATCGAACCATATCTAATAGTGTTCGATTTCTCCTTTCAGATACACCATTTTGTTGTGGTGTATATGGAGGAGTCCATTGAGATAAAATCCCATTATCTCTAAGATAATCCTGAAACTCTTGACTTAAGTATTCTCCACCTCGATCTGATCTAAGTGTTTTAATACTTTTGCCAAGTTGTTTCTCTACTTCATTTCTGAATTCTTTGAACTTTTCAAATGCTTCTGATTTATATTTCATTAGATATATATATCCAAACCTGGAATAATCATATATGAAAGTAATGAAGTAGGAGTAACCTCCTCTCGCATGTTTAGTCATTGGACCAGCTCGTTCTCCTTTACCAATAAAGGGAGCTTTTGTCATTTTTTCCAATAAACAAGATTCACATGTATCAAATTATTCATAATCAAATGATCCCAAATCACCTGACTTGTGTAATTTGGTCATGCATTTTTCATTTATATGGCCTAAACGACAATGCCATAAGTATGGGGTATTTAGATTATCATGTTTCATTCTCTTGGTATCCACATTATGTACTTATTTAATTAAATCAAGAACAAATATACCATTCTCAGTGATATCTTTTGCATAAAACATATTGTTCTTAAAAATGTAACAACATTTGTCCTTTAAAGAAATATCATGGTGGATCGTTCATCAAACGACTGAAAGAAATAATACTTTTGGATAAGGATGGAACATAATAACTATTATTTAATTCCAATACTAATCCACTAGGAAGAGGCAAATAGTAAGTCCCCACAACTGTTGTAGAGATGTTCTGTCCAGTAGCTGACTGCAAACATATCTCTGCCTTTCCAACACTTCTAAAGCTTCTAAGCCCCTGTAGATCATTACATAAATGAGATCCACATCCGGTATCTAATACCCAAGATTGTTTTGAAGCAATAGAATAAGTATTAATTTCAATCATATGAATACCTGAAATAGAAGCATCAACTTGATTCTTCTCCTTGAGAGAATCTAGATAGGCCTTGCAGTTACGCTTCCAATGACCATCATTTCCACAATGGAAGCAAGTTCCTTTGGGATTCTCTTTCTTTGGCAACCTTCTTCTTGGAGATCCCACCATTCTTTGGCTATGCCTTGGTTATCTTCTTCTTCTTCTGCTTCTTGCCTTTAGCAGAAGTGACACCCATGACACTTTTTGGATCCTTCTTAAATGATCCATTAGCTATCTTGAGCATATTGATTAACTCAGGAATGGATACTTGGATCTTGTTCATGTTGAAGTTAAGCACGAAAGGTGCATAACTTGGAGCCAATGAGTACAAGATTAAATCTATGTATAGATCATTATCCATAACATAGCCAAGTCTACTCAAATGCTCAATATACCCATACATCTTCAATGCATGAGTAGCAGCTGAAGCGCCTTCCACCATTTTGCCGCTAAATAGAGCTCGAGCAATCTCATATTGCTCAGTTCTAGCCTGAGAAGAATAAAGCTCCTCTAGATGCATAACGATTGTTCTAGCATCCATCATTTCATGTTGCTTCTGAAGCTCCGAGGACATAGCACCCAGCATCAGACATGTTGCTGCTTCACTATCCTCCATGTATTTTCGATAAATGCCTTTGATCTCATCAATGGCATCATCTGATGGAAGTGGTGGTGGATCTTTATCCAAGACATAGTGGATCTTTTCAGCTCTGAGAACAATTCTCACTTGCCTGATCCAGTCAGAAAAGTTATTGCCAACCAGCTTGTTATCCAAGATTGAACGTATATTAATGTTCGACGTGCTCATGATGATGACCTAGATGTGAAAAAGAAAAGATATGAGAGTATGTTCATATATATGTATGCATTAATAAGGTCTTTAATTAATCCATTTACTCCCACTATTTTATTGCGAATTAATAGCCCTCACTATATAATCCGAGAAAACCCGATGGTTTTCTTAGTGGGCCAATATCCAATCCTTGATATGTAATTTGACCTTGACTGTGGTCAACAAGCCAAATTTCATACCCTTGAAAGGTAGGTATCTCTATACCAATTGTGTCTCTACACAACTATTGGATCATTAGGTTATCAACTCTTGATGCATGCACATCATATATGCATGCTAATCTTGCCTCTAGAACCATTAGCCTTGACTGTGGTCAACAAACTAATGGGCTAGCTAAGATGACCCATTTAATTAGATTTGAACATATTCGATATAATGTGAGCTTGACTGTGGTCAACAACCCACACTATAAAGAACTCTGGTTCTCCTCAAATTAATGGAAGGCTTATATACCTTAGTATTTGTTTGAGGGTTTTAGTTAATTAAGTCTCATCATACATGGTTGGCATACATTGGTATGCATCATATATCTATCACATAAATATAAGCATACAAATATGGTATAGTTATGGACTTCACTACATTGATTTCCTCGAGCCAAGAGGGAAATCAAAAGGTCACACCTAGGTAGTATGCATGTTTCAAACAAGAAAAATAATTACATTATCTTCAAGCTTGTTGGTTCTCCATCCAGTCCATCTTGCTCCTTGATAGTGGTCTCCATCTCTATTTCTAATTCTAATCTAAGTAATCTAATTACATATTACAACTTGAAAAGAAATACAAACCAAAAACAAGTGGCCGGGACATGAAAGTCGTCATTGGGCCAAAACATGCATAATGCTCATTGGGCTTTGTCCATAACTATCCATCATACCAATCATACACCCTTATATGCCTTTCTAATGCATAAAAAAATGGATTACTAACTTTGTTTAACCCTTTAAAACTATATTTTGAGTTATTTTAATGATGTGATCAAATTAGGAAACTTTTTCCATTTTGGAAACTTTCATTTTAGGAAACCTTTTGCATGCATGTGTTATTTTCTTGATAATCAATCCAATTGATTATTAATTAATTATAAATTGATTATTTAATTAATTAATCATATTAAATAATTAAAAGAATCAATTTTGGGCTTAAAACAAATGTAGGCTGAAACCCATAGAAGAAAAACCCTAACTGTGTTCACACACAAACTAGTTTTGTGCCTTTTGGACCATTTGGGCATTTTGGAATGAGACAAGCCCACTCCAGCCCTTAAAACTCATTAATAAAATTAATTAATATTTATAATGTTTAATTTAAATCAGCTCCTTGGGCCCACCAAGTCCGTAAACATAATTAAGCCCATTTAGTGGTTTTAATAAATTAAAATTAATCAAATTAATTTAAGGCTCAATTTAATTAATCCAATTAACTAAAAACACTTTAATATATCATATATATCAGATTTAGAAGATCAAAAGTCGTTCTAACCAAGAACACATCAAGAACACACGAAGAATACCAATTTATCGAACTTTTTGACAAAACTAGTTTTCATGCAAAACTTGTTCGATTTAAATTTCATTCGATCCTATGGCTTAATATCACATATTAAACACATAAAATATCATCTAAATGATTTTTAAATGGATCCATAAGAAATTAAATTAGAACAGCCCCTACATCACCTAGGGTTTCACGCCAAACCCTAACGGGTTTCACGCCAAACCCTAATTACAATCCTTCAAAAGTTTCGTTTTTATTTCCACCAAATTTATGTGATCACACATACAACCAGAAATCAATATTTCGCATTCATGAACAATCAAATGTAATATTTTAAAGTTCATGAAATAAATAACTCAAAACAAAACAAAACTTATTCTGCAAAAAAATATAGAATTGTATATCCATGGCAAAATCGTGTCTCTGATACCAAGTTGGATTTTAACGGTTACATGCATCACATACATGAGCGGAATTTTAAAATTTTTTAACCATTAGATCTGATCTTTCCATGAATACACAATATAACTATATGAGAATAAGAAAAATCACCTTTGATTTTTGTTAAACAGTTGATTTTACATCGCATCGGGTTGTCACAAACCACAGTGTCCAAAATCGAACACCTCCAATGAGTAATCCACACTAGAGAGGGGTAAATTGAACCAACAAATTGGTGTTTAACTAGGGCTGGCCGAAATTCCCAAGAGCTAGCTTAGGATTTGGCGCAAAAGGGAGAGAGAGATTAAGAGAAAAGACTTTCTTTTTATTTTAATCACTTAATCCTAATTCTCATTAGTTGGCCTTTTATAGTTAGGTTAAAATTCCAACTCTTTAATGAGATTAGGCTCTTTAAAATTTCTGGAGAATTATTAATTGGGCGTCTGGAATTAATTATAATTATTTGGGCTTAATTAAATCCAATTTAAACCTTTTCATAAAAGTCTATGCACAAAACCCACAAACTAGGCACTATGTGCAACTAATTGGATTTAAATACCCAAATGAATTCCAAATCCAACCAAATTAAATATGTGGGTTGCATAACACATATGTAACATATATAAAATAATTTGGTCCATTAAATAGGCCATTAAGGCCTTCTGTTCTGAGGTAGATGTGTGGCCCTTATAGAAGGGCTTCCGCCAACTGCTTCATTCCTCTGGCCCATAATAATTGCTCTAATGGACTTATTAATTATTATACTAGTCCTATAACACTTATATTAGTCCTACAACACTTATAAGCCAATAATAATTAATCATGAAATACATTATTTCAATTAGGTCAAATTTTGCAGAACATTTCTCAAAAGTTCCGCGGACAATTTTATTTGATCATAATTAATTAAATTCTTTAATTAATTATTATCATATTATCTTCTATAACTTCATAATAATATCAAATATTATTATCCTTGTCATTTTACCATTTTACCCTTTTCTCTATATGTGTGTGACCTATTGGGTTCCTGTCCATGTTGGCAGTATAATAAGTAATTGAGAGTTCTATTCAAAACTCACATGATTTAAACTCCTTTAAATCATCTTATCAATCCCTATTGAAACTTTTGATACATCATTATACAAGTCATGATTGGCCTCTAGCTAGGCATCATGACTACCTAAATGTCAGGAAAGTCATGTGGTTTGACTGTACCCTTCCATATAAACAGTTATCGTGCAATTACTCCTTTCACCACTCTAATCTCAATTAGATTCTGAGCATGGATTTCTGTCAACTCATATAAATCTAATTATGTATGTTCTATTAATTTAACCATTGTTCCCAAAATGCCTTCCATGGATCTCTATCCATCTTGGCATATTACTCTGGCCAGAGATTCTCTGAACAAGGAAATCGTAGAAATATGCGAGATAACTTCCCTTGTTAAATTTGGGATGGTGAATCCTTTGTCAATCACTCAACTATCTTCAAGTAGGTCATGATATACCCAATCTCCTAACTATGTTCACTCCCAGTTGGAAGTAATCAGTTATGGAGTAAAAGTGTGTTAGAGAGTATGCCCTAGAGCCCATGTAATAGGGATTTTTTCATATGTATGACTTTATATTCTTAATAAAAGGAATTATTCATTTATTAATGCTATGTTTAAATACATGAGATTGTAAAACTTAAATTAATAAATGAAGTCCTAGATATTATAAACATAGTGCAAAGATAATCATGAAAGTGTTCATGATATGAGATGTCTATTGCAAGCAAATGTGTTAATATCTAAATATCCCTAGTCATAGAATTAACAAGACAAGACATTGTTAATTCGGATAGACTAGCACATGTTATGCTTCTTGAATGCTTCAAGCAGTGGTTCTCATAACTGTGATTATGGGTGATAATCAAAGCTAACATGTGGATGCTTGTTAGAAGAACAAGTTCATTGGAGACTTGCGTAGAGAATCCTCACATGGATATTAAATCTATGCCAGTGAGGAATCTCTTCATAGCAGTGGTGCAAGTATCCTTAGACTTGAGATCACCAAAGTTATCTTAAGTAGCAAGTGGTATGCTTTGACTCCATAACTGCTTACTTCCAACTTGGAGTGAACATAGTTAGGAGGTTGGGTATATCATGACCTACTTAAAGGTAGTTGAGTGATTAAAGAAGGATTCACCATCCCAGATTTAATAAAGGAAGTTATCTCGCATGTTTCTACGATTGCCTTGTTCAAAGAATCTCTGGCCAGAGTGAAATGCCAAGATGGATGGAGATCCATAAGGGGGCATTTTGTGAACAATGTTTAAATTAATAGAACATATATAATTAGATTTATATGAGTTGACAGAAATCCATACTCATAATCTAATTGAGATAAGTGTGGTGAAAGGAGTAATTGCACGGTAATTGTTTCTATGGAAGGGTACAGTCAAACCACATGACTTTCCTGACATTTGGGTAGTCATGATGCCTAGCTAGAGGCCAATCATGAATTGTATAATGATGTATCAAAATATCAATAGAGATTGATAAAATGATTTAAAGGAGTTTAAATCATGTGAGTTTTGAATAGAACTCACAATTACATATTATACTGCCAACATGGACAGGAACCCAATAGGTCACACACATATAGAGAAAAGGGTAAAATGGTAAAATGACAAGGATAATAATATTTGATATTATTATGAAGGTAGAGAAGAGAATATGATAATAATTAATTAAAGAGTTTAATTAATTATGATCAAATAAAATTATCCGCGAAACTTTTGAGAAATGTTCTATAAATTGGACCTAAATGAAATAATGTATTTCATGATTAATTATTATTGTCTTATAAGTGTTATAAGACTACTATAAGTGTTATAGGACTGATATAATAATTAATAGGACCATTGGAGGAATTATTAAGGTCCAGAGGAATGAAGAAAGTTGGCGAAAGCCCTCCAGAAGAGGGCCACACGCCAACTCCATACAGAAGGGCTTAGAGGGCTTTTTATTGGACCAAATTAATTTATATATGTTACATATGTGTTATGAAACTCACATATTTAATTTGGTTGGATTTGGAATCCATTTGGGTATTTAAATCCAATTAGATGCACAAAAGGCCTAGTTTGTGGATTTTGTGCATGGTCTTTTATGAAAAGATTTAATTTGGATTTAATTAAGCCCAAATGATTATAATTAATTCCAGAGGCCCAATTAATAATTCTCCAGAAATTTTAAAGAGCCCAATCTCATTAAGGATTTGGAATTTTAACCTAACTATAAAAGGCCAACTAATGAGAATTAGGGTTAAGTGATTAAAACAAAAGGAAAGTCTTTTCTCTTAATTTCTCTCTCCCTTTTACGCCAACTCCTAAGGTAGCTCTTGGGAATTTCGGCCAGCCCTAGTTAAACACCAATTTGTTGGTTCAATTTACCCCTCTCTACTATGGATTACTCATTGGAGGTGTTCGATTTTGGACACTCTGGTTTGCGATAACCCGGTGTGAAGTAAAATCAACTCTTTAACAAAAATAAAAGGTGATTTTTCTTATTCTCATATAGTCATATTGTGTATTCATGGCAAGATCAGATCTAATGATTAAAAAATTTTAAAATTCTGCTCATGTATGTGATGCATGTAACCGGTAAAATCCAACATGGTATCAGAGCCAGGTTTTGCCATGGATATACAATTCTATATTATTCTGCAAAATAAGTTTTGTTTTATTTTGAGTTATTTATTTCATGAACTTTAAAATATGAGATTTAATTGTTCATGAATGAGAAATATTGATTTTTGGTTGTATGTGTGATCAAATAAATTTGGTGGAAACAAAAACGAAACTTTTGAAGGATTGTGATTAGGGTTTGGCGTGAAACCCATTAGGGTTTGGCATGAAACCCTAGGTGATGTAGGGGCTGTTCTAATTTAATTTCTTATGGATCCATTTAAAAATCATTTAGATGATATTTTATGTGTTTAATATGTGATATTAAGCT
The DNA here is from genome assembly GCA_037975025.1 of Excoecaria agallocha. Taxonomy (NCBI): domain Eukaryota; kingdom Viridiplantae; phylum Streptophyta; class Magnoliopsida; order Malpighiales; family Euphorbiaceae; genus Excoecaria; species Excoecaria agallocha. The sequence goes on from CM075822.1 coordinate 26,164,935, forward strand.
ATAGGATCGAACCGAATTAAAATCGAACAAGTTTTGCATGAAAACTAGTTTTGTCGAAAAGTTTGATAAAGTGGTGTTCTTCGTGTGTTCTTGGTGTGTTCTTGATTAGAACGACTTTTGATCTTCTAAATTTGATATATATGATATATTAAAGTTTTTTTAATTAATTGGATTAATTAAATTGGGCCTTAAATTAATTTGATTAATTTTAATTCATTAAAACCACTTAATGGGCTTAATTATGTTTACGGACTTGGTTTAAATTAGTGAATGACTTGGTGGGCCCAAGGAGCTGATTTAAATTAAATATTATAAACTTTAATTAAGTTTATTAATGGGTTTTAAGGGCTGGAGTGGGCTTGGCTAGTTCCAAAAGGCCCAAATGGTCCAAAAGACACAAAACTAATTTGTGTGTGAACACAGTTATGGTTTTTCTTCTTTGGGTTTCGGCCTACATTTGTTTTAAGCCCAAAATTGATTCTTTTAATTATTTAATATGATTAATTAATTAAATAATCAATTTATAATTAATTAATAATCAATTGGATTGATTATTAAGAAAAGAACATATGCATACAAAAGGTTTCCTAAAATGAAAGTTTCCAAAATGGAAAAAGTTTCCTAATTTGATCACATCATTAAAATAACTCAAAATATAGTTTCAAAGGTTGAAAGATAGTAATCCATTTCTTTATGCATTAGAAAGGCATATAAGGGTGTATGATTGGCATGATGGATAGTTATGGACAAAGCCCAATGTGATTAAGCATTATGCATGTTTTAGCCCAATGAATACTTTCATGTCCCGGCTACTTTTTTTTGGTTTGTATTTCATTTCAAATTTTAATATGTAATTAGATTACTTAGATTAGAATTAGAAATAGAGATGGAGACCATTTTCAAGGACAAAGATGGGCTGGATGGAGATCCAATAAGCTTGAAGATAATGTAATTATTTTTCTTGTTTGAATCATGCATACTACCTAGGTGTGACCTTTTGATTTCCCTCTTGGCTCGGGGAAATCAATGTAGTGAAGTCCATAACTATACCATATTTGTATGCTTATATTTATGTGATAGATATAGGATGCATACCAATGTATGCCAACCATGTATGATGAGACTTAATTAACTAAAACCTTCAAACAAATAATAAGGTATATAAGCCTTCCATTAATTTGAGGAGAACCAGAGTTCTTTATAGTGTGGGTTGTTGACCACAGCCAAGCTCACATTATATCGAATATGTTCAAATCTAATTAAATGGGTCATCTTAGCTAGCCCATTAGTTTGTTGACCACAGTCAAGGCTAATGGTTCTAGAGGCAAGATTAGGGAATGCAAATATGATATGCATGCATCAAGAGTTGATAACATAATGATCCAATAGTTGTGTAGAGACACAATTGGTATAGAGATACCTACCTTTCAAGGGTATGGAATTTGGCTTGTTGACCACAGTCAAGGTCAAATTACATATCAAGGATTGGATATTGGCCCACTAAGAAAACCATCGGGTTTTCTCGGATTATATAGTAAGGGCTATTAATTCGCAATAAAATAGTGGGAGTAAATGGATTAATTAAAGACCTTATTAATGTATACATATATATGAACATACTCTCATATCTTTTCTTTTTCACATCTAGGTCATCATCATGAGCACATCAAACATTAATATACGATCAATCTTGGATAACAAGCTGGTTGGCAACAACTATTCTGACTGGATCAAGCAAGTGAGAATTGTTCTCAGAGCTGAAAAGATCCATTATGTCTTGGACAAAGATCCATCACACTTCCATCAGATGATGCCATTGATGAGATCAAAGGCATTTATCGTAAATACATGGAGGATAGTGAAGCAGCAGCATGTCTGATGCTGGGTGCTATGTCCTCGGAGCTTCAGAAGCAACATGAAATGATTGATGCTAGAACCATCGTTTTGCATCTAGAGGAGCTTTATTCTTCTCAGGCTAGAACTGAGCAATATGAGATTGCTCGAGCTCTATTTAGTTGCAAAATGGTGGAAGGCACTTCAGCTGCTACTCATGCATTGAAGATGTATGGGTATATTGAGCATTTGAGTAGACTTGGCTATGTTATGGATAATGATCTATACATAGATTTAATCTTGTACTCGTTGGCTCCAAGTTATGCACCTTTCGTACTTAACTTCAACATGAACAAGATCCAAGTATCCATTCCTGAGTTAATCAACATGCTCAAGACAGCTGATGGATCATTTAAGAAGGATCCAAAAAGTGTCATGGTTGTCACTTCTGCTAAATGCAAGAAGTAGAAGAAGAAGAAGAAGAAGATAACCAAGGCGCAGCCAAAGAATGGTGGGATCTCCAAAAAGAAGGTTGCAAAGAAAGAGAATCCCAAAGGAACTTGCTTCCATTGTGGAAAGGATGGTCATTGGAAGCGTAACTGCAAGGCCTATCTAGATTCTCTCAAGGAGAAGAAGCAAGCTGATGTTTCTACTTCAGGTATTCATATGATTGAAATTAATACTTATTCTATTGCTTCAAAACAATCTTGGGTATTAGATTCCGGATGTGGATCTCATTTATGTAATGATCTACAGGGGCTTAGAAGCTTTAGAAGAGTTGGAAAGGCAGAGATATGTTTACAGTCGGCTACTGGACAGAACATCTCTACAACAGTTGTGGGGAATTACTATTTGCCTCTTCCTAGTGGATTAGTACTGGAATTAAATAATTGTTATTATATTCCAGCCTTATCCAAAAGTATTATTTCTTTCAGTCGTTTGATGAACGATTAAGATATTTCTTTGAAGGATAAATGTTGTTACATTTTTAAGAACAATATGTTTTATGCAAAAGCTATAATTGAGAATGGTATATTTGTTCTTGATTAAATTAAAGAAGTACATAATGTGAATACCAGAGAATGAAACATGATAATCTGAATACCTCATACTCTTATGGCTTTGTCATTTAGGCCATATAAATTAAAAATGCATAACCAAGTTACACAAGTCAGGTGATTTGGGATCATTTGATTATGAATCATTTGATACATGTGAATCTTGTTTATTGGGAAAAATGACAAAAGCTCCCTTTATTGGTAAAGGAGAACGAGCTAAAATGGTTTTGGACTTAATACATTCAGATGTATGTGGTCCAATGACTACACATGCCAGAGGAGGTTACTCCTACTTCATTACTTTCATAGATGATTATTCCAGGTTTGGATACATCTATCTAATGAAATATAAGTCTGAAGCATTTGAAAAGTTCAAAGAGTTCAGAAATGAAGTAGAGAAACAACTTGGCAAAAGTATTAAAACACTTAGATCAGATCGAGGTGGAGAATACTTAAGTCAAGAGTTTCAGGATTATCTTAGAGATAATGGGATTTTATCTCAATGGACTCCTCCATATACACCATAACACAATGGTGTATCTGAAAGGAGAAATCATACACTATTAGATATGGTTCGATCAATGATGAGCCCAGCGGACTTGCCTAAGTCTTTTTGGGGATATGCACTAGAAACTGCTATTTATGTGTTAAACAGAGTTCCTAATAAATCGGTTGATGTTACTCCATATGAGATGTGGAATAACAAGAAACCCACGCTTTCTCATATGAAAGTATGGGGTTGTCCTGCTTATGTGAAGAGGACAATGTCAGATAAACTGGATGTTAAATTTGACAAATGTTTATTTATGGGGTATCCAAAAGAAACGTTTGGATATTATTTCTATCATCCCTTAGAACAAAAGGTGTTTGTTTCAAGGCATGTTGCCTTCTTGGAAAGAGAATTTCTCCTACGAGAGGACATTGGGAGTAAAATTGAGCTTGGTGAAGTTCAAAACCCACAAATAGAAGATGATCAACCGATTGAACCCGAAACTGAATTTCATAATGATGAGATTACAGTTGAACCTGATTATACACAAAATCCTAGAAGATCTACTAGGATGTGTTCTATCCCTGTGAGATATGGATTTCACGTTGATTCGGATAGAGGCATAACTGTAGTAGAGGACAATGAGCCTACAAGCTATCAAGAAGTTTTGAACAGTTCAGAACGTGATTTATGGCTTAAGGCTATGCAGTCCGATATGGACTCCATGTATGAGAATAAAGTATGGACTTTAACTCAACCACCTAAAGGGATAAAACCCATAGGGTGCAAATGGGTCTTCAAAAGAAGACTGACATGGAAGGTAATATAGTTACCTATAAAGCTCGCTTAGTAGCAAAAGGTTATCGTCAAAAAGAAGGTATTGACTATGATGAAACTTTTTCTCCTGTAGCGATGCTTAAGTCTATAAGAATACTTTTAGCCATTGCAGCTCATTATGATTATGAGATTTGGCAAATGGATGTGAAGACAGCTTTCCTTAATGGAAATCTTTCTGAGGATGTGTATATGACACAACCAGAAGGATTCACATCAGGAAATGGCGAAAAGGTATGCAAGCTTCAAAGATCCATTTATGGATTGAAGCAAGCCTCTAGGAGCTGGAACATACGATTCAATGAGACAATCAAAGAGTTTGGTTCTCACGGAATGAAGATGAACTTGTGTGTATAAAAGGGTCAGTGGGAGTGCAATTGTCTTCCTAGTTCTATATGTAGATGACATATTGATCATGGGAAATGACATTTCTCTTCTCCAATCTGTTAAATATTGTTATCCAAGCAATTCTCCATGAAAGACCTTGGAGAAGTATCCTATATTCTTGGAATAAGGATCTATAGAGATAGATCCAATAGGTTGCTAGGTCTTTCTCAGAGTACATATATAGATAAAGTATTGAAGAGGTTCAATATGGATCTGTCTAAGAAAGGGTTTATACCCATGGTGCATAGGAAACACCTTTCTAAGTCTATGTGTCCGCAGACACTAGAGGATAGAGAGAGTATGAATAGAATACCATATGCATCTACAATTGGTTCTATCATGCATGCTATGTTATGTACACGTCTAGATGTAGGCATTTGCTTTGAGTGTCACAAGCAGATTCCAATCGAATTTTGGAAAGGAACATTGGGCAGCTATCAAGAATATTCTTAAGTACTTGAGAAGGACTAAGGATATATTCTTGGTATATGGAGATGGCAGTTTGGAAGTAAATGGGTATACAGATGCCGGCTTCCAATCTAACAAAGATTATTGTAAATCACAATCTGGTTATGTGTTCATAATGGGAGGAGGAGCAGTTAGTTGGAAAAGTTCCAAACAAGAAACAACTGTTGATTCCACGACGGAAGCTGAGTACATTGCTGCTTTAGAAGCAACCAAAGAAGCAGTCTGAATCAAAAAGTTCATAACCGAACTAGGAGTGGTGCCTAGCATTGTTGATCCGATTCCTTTATATTGTGACAACAATGGAGCCATTGCGCAAGCAAAGGAACCACGGTCTCCATCAGCGATCCAAACATGTTCTCAGACGCTACCATCTCATAAGGAAAATAGTAGCTAGAAATGATGTGAAAATAGAAAGGGGTTCCCACAGATGACAATATGGTGGATCCCCTCACTAAAACACTTTTCCAGATAAAGCATGATCACCATATAAATAGCATGGGTCTGAGACATATGAGTGATTGGCTCTAGTGCAAGTGGGAGATTGTTAAAGAGTATTGCCCTAGAGCCCATGTAATAGGGATGTTTTTCATATGTGTGAAATTTATATTCTTAATAAAAGGCATCATTCATTTATTAATGCTATGTTTGAATACATGAGTTTGTAAATCTTAAATTAATAAATGAAGTCCTAGATATTATAAACATAGCGCAAAGGCAATCATGAAGGTGTTCATGATGTGAGATGTCTATCGCATGCAAATGTGTTAATATCTAAATATCCCTAATCATAGAATTAACAAGATAGGACATTATTAATTCGGACAGACTGGCACATGTTATGCTTCTTGAATGGTTCAAGCAGTGGTTCTCATAACTGTGATTATGGATGATAATCAAAGCTAACATGTGGATGCTTGTTAGAGGAACAAGTTCATTGGAGACCTGCAAAGAGAATCCTCATATGGATATTAAATCTATGTCAGTGAGGAATCTCTTCATAGCGGTTGTGCAAGTATCCTTAGACTTGAGATCACCAAAGTTATCTTAAGTAGCAAGTGGTATACTTTGACTCCATAATTGATTACTTCCAACTGGGAGTGAACATAGTTAGGAGATTGGGTATATCATGACCTACTTGAAGATAGTTGAGTGATTGACAAAGGATTCACCATCCCAGATTTAACAAGGGAAGTTATCTCGCATGATTCTATAATTGCCTTATTCAGAGAATCTCTGGCAAGAGTAATATGCCGAGATGGATGGAGATCCATGAAGGGCATTTTAGGAACAATGGTTAAATTAATAGAACATACATAATTAGATTTATATGAGTTGACAGAAATCCATACTCATAATCTAATTGAGATAAGAGTGGTGAAAGGAGTAATTGCACGGTAACTGTTCTGTGGAAGGGTACTGTCAAACCACATGACTTTCCTGACATTTGGGTAGTCATGATGCCTAGCTAGAGGCCAATCATGACTTGTATAATGATGTATCAAAATATCTATAGAGATTGATAAAATGATTTAAAGGAGTTTAAATCATGTGAGTTTTGAATAGAACTCACAATTACATATTATACTGCCAATATGGACAGGAACCCAATAGGTCACACAGATATAGAGAAAAGGGTAAAATAGTAAAATGATAAGGATAATAATATTTGATATTATTATGAAGGTAGAGAAGAGAATATGATAATAATTAATTAAAGAGTTTAATTAATTATGATCAAATAAAATTGTCCGCGAAACTTTTGAGAAATGTTCTGTAAATTGGATCTGAATGAAATAATGTTTTTCATGATTAATTATTATTGTCTTATAAGTGTTATAAGATTACTATAAGTGTTATAGGACTGATATAATAATTAATAGGACCATTGAAGGAATTATTAATGGCCAGAGGAATGAAGAAAGTTGGCGAAAGCCCTCCAGAAGAGGGCCACACGCTAACTCCATACAGAAGGGCTTAGAGGGGTTTTTCTTGGACCAAATTAAAGAGCCCAATCTCATTAAAGAGTTGAAATTTTAACCTAACTATAAAAGGCCAACTAATGAGAATTAGGGTTAAGTGATTAAAACAAAAGGAAAGTCTTTTCTCTTAATTACTCTCTCCCTTTTGCGCCAACTCCTAAGCTAGCTCTTGGGAATTTTGGCCAGGCCTAGTTAAACACCAATTTGTTGGTTCAATTTACCCCTCTCTAGTGTGGATTACTCATTGGAGGTGTTCGATTTTGGACACTATGGTTTGCGACAACCCAGTGCGAAGTAAAATCAACTGTTCAACAAAAATCAAAGGTGATTTTTCTTATTCTCATATAGTTATATTGTGTATTCATGGCAAGATCAGACCTAATGGTTAAAAATTTTAAAATTCTGCTCATGTATGTGATGCATGTAACCGTTAAATCTAACAGATCCATCGGTCATTGTGCTCATGATGAGCTAAATCTATTGGTAGGAATCATGCTTAGGTAGCCCTAAAGTCTCATCATCTTTGACTCAAGTCTATGTAATGAGAAAATAACTTCTTTTAGGTTATATAACCATAATAATACTTGCATACTATATTTACCTTTGTGTATTGACCAAACTCAAATAAATTAGAAAGGGTACCAATCAAACGCTGTGATATCTCGACGGGCCCAATCCAATCTGTATGAGTTAGTCAAATACATAATGGTCAAAACTTGTATGTTGTGCTTTCAATTAGATAGGTTATGCTACTGATTTTTTGATGTGTATTATATGCATCCATTAGGTATCTTGTTGACTTATAGGCTAAGCCCACCATAGAAAGAGACCAGACCACCTCTTATGTAGGAGTAATAAGGTTAAAAGGCTATTATCTATGCTTGTGTGTGATTGTGATTGATGCCTAATAAAAGCATGTATTGCATTCATGCATCATATATATATTATGCTCATGCATCATTCACCACGCATCACTACTAACATTTGACTCTTACAGCCATCATAGACTCATCTAGGTGGTCTAGAGGGTTAGATGGTCACCTAGTCTGAAGATCTATATCAAAGCTATTAAGGTCAAGTTTGGGTTAAAAATTTGGTTCATAGTTCAGTTTTAAGTTGGGTTCAAGTCAGTTGTTAGAAGGCTATGAAAAGGCAAGATAAAAAATGGCAAATGTTCAGTTAAATGAGACCAAAAGGGTGAATAAGACTAAAAAAGTAGCTGATGACATGATACAAAAGATTTCATTCATGAAGGAAAGGCCGAATGTTACTCCTATAAGGACTTCGACAGTGCAGGATAATTTAGATCAAAGATTAGATAGAAGGTTATAGGATTTTAAAGAAAGGATTATTGCCATGACTGGTGGGATGTGGATTCTATAGCACTAAACATTGAAAGTAGCGATGCCAATGTATGTTGGGGATGTTACCACGGCTAAGGCTTGCTGTTCCTTGAGACCCACCAAGAAGATAAAGGAGGTATGACCCTAAAAATGATTTTATAGAAGAGAAAGATGAGGAATATATCACTTCAATGGTAAACATAAGGATTAGGGGTCCTAGTGTTGAGGATCCAGCTTTCAAAAAGATGGAGAACATTGAAGCTATGACTAGGTTACTATTAGCTGGTAGAGGTATGAATCCTTAAGATAGGGATTTAGATAGGGGTGGGCCATTACCTCAATATTTTAAGATGCTTGATTTTCAATTGGTATTTCAGACCCTTTAGCCCATATAAAGCAGTATATGCTAATCATGAATGGGATAATCCTCACAAAGAAGTAGAAAGTAGAGTATTTTTATCTGAGCTTAATAGGGGCCTGCAATTGATTGGTATAATGGGTTGGATAGGTGCATCAAAGAAGATTGGGATTTATTTACTAAAGAATTCCTAAAGTAGTATGATTGTAATACCAAAATAGAGGTCACATTAAAAGATCTCGATCTTCTTAAGCAAAAGCGTGATGAATCTTTTTATGAGTATCTCACTAGGTAGAGGAATAAGGTGATGGAGATAAATAGGAAAAATAAAACAACTGATCAAATCAAGTTGTTTATCAGAAATACAAGCCCATTTTTAAGGGATGGTTTGAAAATAAAAGGTCTGAGGGATATAGCCATAGAAGCTGATGGAGAATACCTAGCCCAAAGGGTAATTAATGAGAATGCCAAAAGAAACTTCAATAATAACAAGGGCAGTTGGGAACAGTAATGGGTCAAAGAAAACTGGAAAGACTATAGAAGTGTCCGCTATGGAAACTAGTCATAGGCAATTATTCCAATTTGGATAAGTCCACTATCCTGAGTCCTAGACCATTTAAGTAACGAAGGAAAGCTTCATCCACTGGCCCTAAGGCCCTTAAAGAGTCAAGGGCTACCCTACCATAGAGAGGATTAATACTATGCATACATCAGAATACTGGGCACTTGACTAACTACTATCACAGCCTGAGGAATAAAATCCAAGATTTGATAGATAGCAAGTAGATTTTAGATCCTAAGAAGAGAAATAAGAAGAAGAAAGGAGGTTATAATGCTATTTCACCCTTTGGTGTTGATGATCTGGTGTAGTCTACCTGAATGGTACATCACGATAGGCCTAAATGGAATGAGTACATGGCTATTACCTATTCCAACCTCAATATAATAGAGCCAAGTGATGGAAATTGACCAGTTTCAATGATTAATTGTTGGGATACCCCTACAGAGAGTGAGGATAAAGGGATTTTGGGTGCCCATTGACATTTTGAGTTCAGCTAGAATGAGGAAGAAGTGAGAGAAAGAAAAAGGTGAAGGTAATTATACGAAGTGGAAGAGCAAGTCCTAGAGGTTAAAAAGCAACCAACTCATACTGTTGTGCTATGAAAAAGAAAGTCGAGGAGGATCAGATAATTATGTAGTTGAAGAAAACAAATGCACATATTTTTATTTGAGATTTTCTGAGATAGTCTCCCTCGCATAGATAGAAGGAGTAGAAGACCTGAGTGAATCTACTATTGCAACTACCATCTCATCATCCTGAACTATTGGATTTGGTTAAGGGATGAATTGGAGTAAATGTTGTATACTCTGATGTAGACTTGCCTACTGATGGAAGAAATTATAACCACCCTCTATACATCAAGGCCCAAGTCAATTGCAAGCACACGACCTATGTGATGGTAAACGATGGTTTTTTCTATCAATGTTTGTCATTTAATGGCAATTCTAGCTTTTAGCTTGAACAAAAGTTTGTTGAAAAAAATTTGATCTGACCATCTTTGCTTATGATAGTTTTCAAAGGCAAGCTACTTGGACATTCAAGGTTATAGTGAAGATAGGGCCAATTGAAATAGAAGCCGAGTTTTGGTGCTGCTTATACCGGCCAATTTCTTTATTCTATTGGCAAAGACCATGGTTTGGATAAGTTAGGAGAGGTGCCTACTACACTGCATCAGATGATCAAGATCCCCACAATGCCTCAGGTAATCATCATTAAAGCAGTTAAAGTGAACCAGGTTGTTTGTACTTAAGATAACCAAA